>BRZM01003569.1:2365545-2663738 GCA_033238685.1 Lates japonicus
TCTATGGTTGTGTGGACAATTTTAGCACTGTGATGATATTTTCTTCAGTTCTCACAAGTTCAAAGGGCTATTAGAGTTATGGGTAAGGGTACTGTTTTAGGGCACAGGTTTAGGTTAGAGTAAGAGCTAGCTTCAGGGATGTAGTTGCAATGGTTAGGGTAAGGGGTTAGGGGAATGCATTGTCAAAGTCCTCACAGCCATAGAGCAACACAGGTGTGCGAGAGTGTGTGTGTGTACCTGGCAGTCAGCTATCAGCAGGTGTCTGGCTATACTGTGGTGATTGTGGCTGAGCAGCAGCTCCTTCGCTCTCTTCAGCACCACCATCTCCAGCGGTTTGTTTTCTGGCGGCAGAAGTCGAGATCTGAAGTCTGCCGGTCTGAACGTCGACTCTGTCTCCATGACCGGCCGCTGGAAACTGCTCCTCCTCTTATCCTCCTCTTCATCCCTCCCTGCATCATCCTCCTCTTCCTCGCTGGTGTTCTCTAAGGCTGCGATTGCGTGATGGTAGGAGCTTCTGTCCAGCCCTCTCCGTCCTCCTGCCTCTTTCTCCTCCCCCTCCTCCTCTCTCCCTCCCTCCCCGTCTCTCCTCAGCCTCTCCACGTAGCTGCAGAGTGGCGGCTGAAGCTCGAGAGCGTTGTCTGTGATGGAGTTTGGTGAGTTTGGTTCCTCCCACTCCAGCGGGCTGCAGGACCTCAGGTCTGCAGGGCTCGGCTGCAGCCGTTCAGTCCGTCCTGTTATTCCCTCTGAATCTGGATACTGAAGCAGTTCAGGAGGTGAAATTACAGAAGTGGAGGAGCTGTGGGAGTCTGCAGGGAGGAACTGATGCTGAAACTTCAGAGGCTTCACTGGAGGAACAGGAGGGCCTGCTGTGACTGGAACAATAACAACAGAGCTAAATATTTAATTCATTGAATTTATATTATTTTAAATATATTTCCAAATGCTGTGTGGCCCAGTGAAGTGCTCAGTAAAGCAGCAGATGAAAACTCAAAATGACTGGAATCAGGACTATTTTAAAGGGATTCTATATTCAATCAGACAAACTCAATTCAACTTAATGTCGAGGCATTTTATGAAATTAAAAAAGTTACCTCCACCTGAGGAGGAGTCTGTGTGGTTGGAGGAGCTGGTGGGGGGAACCAGGGGCTGAAGGCAGGGGGAGCGAGGCAGTCGAGCCAGCGGCACTTTGCTGGGTTTGGGTGGCGGTTTAGGACACAGCTGGCTGTCAGAGCCCCGGATGGCCTGACCTGAAAACACACAAACAGCACCATCAGGACATCATCACAGAATATGTTTTTATTTGCTGGTTTATTATTGGAACCAAATTTAATCAATCAATGTAGTAACTGTGCCAGTGAACAGTACACACCACAATCTGTCTTTTATTTACTTATTGATTATAAATTTGAATTGGAGAACCACAGGTTAAATTTTAATTTCCTATTTGCATGCAAACAGTGGCAGGAGCAAAAAAAGGAGATTGTATATACCTACAGCTTTATTTTACTACTTCATATGGTTACCAGCTGTGGAGATTTGTCCTTATTGTTTTGTCTTGTATTTGAATTTGTTCCTAGGTTTACATGGCACCCCTTGTAAAGCCTGTATTAAATCTAAATTTCTGAAAAGTGCTAATTAATTATTAAAGAAAAACAGAGATTGTAATTTATTTGACAGTGATTTCTGCTCTATACATTCAGCATTTCTCACCAGCTATACTTTTTGTATTTATATTTATTTGTACTTAATGTTTGGGGGCCTAATGTGCAGTTTAATGTTGCATAAAATAAATACAGTAAACCCATTACAATATGGCTACATGACTGTTCTTTAGCTACACAATTTATACTGAACTAGATCCCAAACAAGAAGTGAATAATATTGTTACAAAGCAGCCTACAAATACCAGGTTGACAGGTGATCTTCAGGTTGTATAGTATTTCTGAGGGTTTTGTTTTTTGAGTTGCTCCATCACTAAACCAGTTTGTGTAATACTGGATTTTATCTTCCACCACGTCTACTGACCTGCCAGAAGCTCTGCTGATCTCCGTGGGACAGAGGGGCTCAGTACCGGCTCACTGCCCGTCCGAAACACTGGAGACTTAGGGTTAGGGCTGGGGAGGAGTGGGTCAGCAGGCTGCTGGGGCTGGGCTTTGGATCCTGGAGGAGAAAAGAGGAAAAGAGAAAGGAAAGGAACGCACAGAAAATTAAAAGTGGTTACAGAAAAGAGTACAGAATAAAAGAGGTGTAAAAACCCAAAGAGAAGAGTATAGTATAGTCAGTATAAAGTAGAGACAAGATGATCAAAACTATCTCACATACACATCTTTTTGTTTTTCAGATTTTATCAGATAGATTAAATTGATTCATAAAAGTCATACACAGCACAATGAAGAGTACATTAAGGCTTCAGTATGCTTCAGACAAACTAATTACTAATTACATTACCCATACAATATTTATTTCAGTAGTCTAACAAGAGTATTGCTGTGTGAAGTGGATGTGAATTACAGGTTTGTGGTTGCCAGAAGTTAAAAAAATTGGTGGACATAGCCATGCCACTCTCCTCTGAGACACATGGACTGATGGGCATTTTGTTTGGAGCGCACCAAGACCATTTTTACTTACCAAGAGGTAAGAAGCTCTCTGATTGGTGTGCCTTGAGTGGGCGTCGCCTCTCCTGGACCTGATTGAGACTTGCTGGTTGGCTGCCACAGCGATCCTTCAACCTGAGTGGAAGTGGACATTGGAAACTAATATCAATTAACATGTAGACATGCATCAATGAGAAATAAAGCCTATTTTGAAGGTGAACACTGTCAGAATAAAAGGAACCATTATAAAGAAACAAACCATTTCTCTTATAAAAGTTTTTCTCTTTCCCTGTACCCCTTTTTGTTCTGCTCTTATCTGGACCATATATTTATTACTCCCTGACTCCTGCTCAGTCTCTTTACTCAGACAGATATGGACCCCATACATTATGCTCCATGTCCTCTACCACGTGAAATTACACACTTCTGTTCCTTTCAGCAGTGAAGTCGTACACCCTGTCTTTATTTATAGAGGACTTATATGGAACATGTAGTTTATACAACCTGCATATATATGCCTGGATGATGAATGTAAAGCTCGGGGCTCTGAGTTAAAAGCTTAAAAGCGTGAAGGGATTTAAAGGCTTGATTTAAGTCTTTTATAGAGCGTGTGAGAGAAAGAGAAACAAAGACAGAGAATGACTGAGTGAAGGTGAGTCTCCATTATTTAAATATAGCAGACAGCATGTTATTTGGTCTGTTGCCCACGACCCACTTTAAGTAATAGACTTGTGGCGCTCTAAGCTAAAGACACTCTTTAAAAATATATTAATGAAAACAAACAGATTACACATGCTCAACATATGATTGTCTAGAAACAACAAACACAAACATTATTCCTGTCAGTAAGGAATACTAGCGGTTAGGTGTTAATCGGAGTAAAAACGTCATGCATTCAAAAGCTTTCTTCAGTGTATTGGAAGTATCAAAAGTAAAAGTACTCATTCAGCAGAAAAAAGGCTCCTTTGATTGTATTATACATATGGATATTCAGATTTTGACTGAGGTGAGCTTCTGCAGTTGTAGTATTCCATTATATATACTTCTGGGCAGTTTAATCTGCCAAACCCCAAATCTAACAAAGCCATTTCTAAATATAGTTACATCTTCAAAACCTTATTTTCTTAGAAACAAGTGAAAGGATGTGTCCGTGCTCTAAAAATGCTCTAAGAAAAACAGATTGAGGCACATTTCTGCAAAAGACTCTGATTGATTGTTTTATAAAAGATTTGAATTGCTTTGAAAACAAGCTGAAATATTCTTACTGCACTGTCAGACTTCTTCAAGACTTGAAAGACTCAATTACAGACTGAAAAAAATTTCATGTTTTGTATAAACAACCTTATACAGCAATGTAACTATAGCTGCTAATTATAATATATGGATTTGAAATGCAGTGGAGTAAAAATATAAAGCAGCATGAAATATACCTCAAACTTGTACTTGGGTATTAGCAAATGTACTTTCCACCACTGGTCAATCAGTGTATTTGTGTGGGTTTCTAGGAGTAGCTGTGTACCAACCTGAGCTGGGTGCCTCGGCCCATGCCGTTGTCCTGACAGTTTGTGCTGTCGTGCGCAGAGTGTGTGTTGTCGTGTGCGTGTCCATTGGTAATGTTGAGGCTGAGACGTTTCTGGCGTCTCTCTTGTGCCATAAGCGCCTCTCGATGAGTGCTGGATAATCCGTACTTTTCTTCCAAGCAGCGTAGCGGAAGGCCTCTGTTGATTGGCTGGAAGATAATGGCTCCTACCACCTTAATAAATAAACATTCACACAGAGGAAGAGATAAGACAAACTACAATAAACATGTTTTTCTCTGAGGCAAACAGACGAAAAGTTACATTAAGAGAAACTAACATGGTCTGTGCTTGCTTTTCTAAAATCTATTCAACTTCCATTACCATTGCTACTGACCAGAGAAAAATCTTCTGTATCAAAGCACCCAAGCAGATATTTTTCAAAAGACAAGTTTGCATATAAACTCACCTGTGAGACAGGTTTTCTATTGCCGACGTAGTATCTAATAAGTGCAGGGACACTGTCAAACCCCTCTCTTTCTAGCCGGTACTCGACTCTGGAGTAGGCTTCATTCAACATCACTACCTAAAGAAGAGATGGCACAATTAAAGTTATTTATCACTTATTACTTTGATGTAGCTGTAGTTGCACCCATTCATTTTATATTAAGTGCTACAGTAACTATAATCACAAAAAAACAATGGGCTTGAATCATTAAATTTCTTCAAGTTTAAGATGAATTAAATGCTTTTTCTGATGTGATATTTTCTGTGTTTGTGACTGTACATGGTTTTACCTTCTTGTTGATTTTAAAGTGCTGGGCAGCATTTCGCCATTGGCAGGTCAGTACGTAACTTCCTGGGATGGACAGTGAATCACGGATCAAGAAATCTCCATCACGCTGCACCAAGTTTTCTGCAACCTGAAACAATACAGAGGGTTACATATGGGCACACACACAGAGAGAGAGGCAGAGGCACACAGTGTTTGTTTACAGTCCAAACATTTAATTAAATCTAATAATGGTAGGCTGTTATACTGTTACCTTCTTTATGAGCTCAGTGCCGGCTGGTCTGCAGCAGTTACGTAAGACATGAAGATATTTAAAGCCTAAACCTATGACAGTACTTAAAAGTGTCATGTAGATTTACACTGATGTTTTGTACCACTGGTTGCCAACCATTTGATTTGTGTCTCCTTAAAATGAAGAAACTGCTCCATGTGACTTTCTGTCACAGGTTCAATGAGTTGAGAGCAATTCAACTGAAGTCATCTGCCTTCTCAAATTGTTTCATTGAAGTATTTATTTAAGACCTAAGAGGCAAAACTACCCAGTATTTAACAAGAAAAAACAATTACTAGTGACAAGTCAGAGAAAATAAACACAATTTTAGGAAAATAAATATGTTACTGAGTCTCTCCTATCCCATTATTCATCTCAGAAGCCCTCAGATTTATCTTGCTACCCCCTTTAGGAGGGAACTACTGTGATTTCATTTAGCTTTCAGATGGTAAATAAACTCTTGAATGTATTTAAAACTCATCTGCACCACAAAATAATGAGAAATCTAGTTTGACCAACAAAAAAAAAAGCTAGTGAATCGACCTTTCATCAAGAATTTTTTTATAAAGCTTTCCAGGTTAATAACTGACTTTCAGACGTTTCAGACTCTCAAATGAGTAAACTCATCTGGTTGTATAAAAAATAATGTGAGTACTTTTCAGTGTCTATGAATAGATTTATGAATTTATTTATGAATAGATTAAGAAAATAATTGGCAGATTAATTGACAACCTTTAGCTGTGGACATACATGCAGACATAAACTTTTATAAATATAAAACTCAAAAACCCTCTTGCTCTCTCGCTCACTCACACACACACACACTGATGGACACACACAACCCTTAACACACACTTACAGACTTTAATTAAGCAAGTGTTTGTATAGTATATAATGGTAGTTTAGTTTAGCCAAAGGAAGCAGCTTATTAAAAATGATTACATCTCAGAGCTAGCTTTCACAGGGAACACACAATCTCTCTCTCTTACACACACAAAGACACACACACACATATGTACACACCATACAGAAAGAGGCTTTTTATACACTGACCTAATGTTACAACCCCAACCCTGCAGCCGAGGCCACTATTTAAGCTGTAATCTTCCTGTAAGCACTGTGTGTGCAGCACGGCAGTCTAATAATAGGTGATCTGGTTCAACAAGTTTTTAACCAGGCTTTTAAAGGGAGGGACTCATGACTCAGATTTATATGTGTGTGTGTTACCTGTCTGGGAATTGCTCCATGGTACCACGCGTGGCTTCTCGGCTCCTCACAGTTCATCTTCAGTTCCTCCTCGAGCTCTCTGCGAAGTTTCTCTGAAGGGCAGTCCAGAATGAACTGATCTCTGGAGAACTGCGAATAAAAGTGTAAAAGGCATCAGTGTTGTTCTTCGACAGCTAATGTTAAATATTTCCTGTACAGACGCAGCTACCGGAGGAAAGCTGACAAAGTTGCAGGAACAGCAATGACATGTTAGTTAAGTGCTGGCAGAAAAGGTAATGGGAACAAGGAGGGAGTAGGAGGTTGATGTGAGCATTTGCAGGTAATGAAAAGTAAATTCTTAGATATTCTCCCTTATGGTCATGATTCATGGAGAAGCACAGAGGTTCCCAACCTTGCTGGCTTACAACCTCTATAGAATGATCAAATTGATTTTGTGTAAAGGAAATGTGTATTTTGTTTTGTTTGTCTATCTTTGTTGACCCCTCAGAGTTACCTAGTGACCCCTTGAAGGGTCCTGACCTCTGGGTTTGGAACCATTGATGCAGCAGCGACAACTAAACTATAACACAAACCGAGTAAGTCAAAGCTCAGTCACAACAGTCAAGATACTTTCAGTTCAACATACTTATTTTGTTATTATGAGCTGTGTAAATGGAGTGCAATTATGAGTATTAATACTTCTACTAGTACTACAACCACTCCTCTGCCTACTGTACTATTACCACCACCACTACTAGTTTTATTCACAACATACATTTCTTTAGGAAGCAAACTTCCGCAATTACAAACACAAGATAAGGCAACACAACTTACACACAACAGCTTAGTCAATTCAAATGTTTTAGGAGCTCAAAACACAAATAAATGTATTAGGCCAGTTTTAAAAGACAAAGTCAGGTCAATTGGATTTTTTTTTTTAGCCTAAAATCACTAATTTGATCTTTACAATCTGTCCAACCTGCTACACATGAGAACACATATCCTGAGAGCTTATAAAACCAAACTGACTGAAGGTCACCCAAAACATAAAATGTCACAAAGCTAAGGTATACCGTGGTGACAGGTAGATGATGACAGGTAGACAGAAACAGACAGTTAACAGTTTGATCTCCTTCAGACACCTGACAGATGATGAATTGATTGATCAGCGAGTTCTATCCCAATAGTTTGGAAAATGTAAAAAGCGAAGGACAGAAAGATCTGGTAACAAGCTGACATGATGCAGAGTCAGCAAAAGCACCTGCACCACAATACACACACACCCCAAACACACACACACACACACACACTTACATGACAGCTGCTGGGTCTCTGCATTGCTCCCTCCTTCTCCCTTCTTCAAACACACACTTCATAGCAAACACACACGAACTCACACACACGTTGGTTTTCTTCTCCACAGTTTAACATGATCCCTTCTCACGCTTTCTCTCGAGCAACACCCACACACTCTCTGTCTCTCCCGCTGTCTGTCCTCAGTGATTTTCCTTGTTCTCTCTCCCTCTCTTGGCTTTCCACCCAGTGCCTCCTAATTGTGATGTCATCATCACGTCCCCACCCAACTTCCCGGACCTGCCTCCATACACACCTACACCTGACGTACGTAACACACACACACACACACACTCACACTCAGGTGACGCAAACAGCTCCCTGAACTTGTCAGTTTGTGTCTTTTTAATCTGTTCCTGAGAATTCACGACCGAACCTTTTAGTTATATGTAATCAAAAGTTTGTATTGCCATTTCCTCTGTGGTCAGCACTGTACAAAAACAATAATGCCCTGTTTTAGAAGCTGCTCCTCCTGCAGGTGCTTGTACATTGAGGACCTCGAAGACTCTGAGGATCAACATGGAGGAGCTGTCTGAAGAAGACTTTGATCCCAACCTGCATGGATGAAGAGGTTCAAGGCTGCTACAAGAGTAACACTAACAAACAGACACACACACACACACACACACACACTCTCTCTCTCTCTCTCTCTCTCTCTCTCTCTCTCTCTCTCTCTCTCAAGGGGAATTATTGAGCCATGTACATGATATTGGAAATATGTCTATGAGAGTTGCCATGAAACTGAAACCGTGTGGATCCTTTCATCTTGGTACCACTTATTCTCTCTCTCTCTCTCTCTCTATGGTTTCTCTACCTCTCTTTTTCTTCTCTCTCTTTAAAGTCATTAGAATAGACCCCTCTGCCCTCAGTCTCCATGTCTCCACATATGACAGGAAATCAACCTATCGTATTACAGCTTCTACACGGAAAACAAAACAACAGATCACAACAGGATTTGGCGTCATAATGCACATGCACTGATTTTGTTTGTTTTTAGTTTGACGCAGAGACACTGACCTGTGTGAAGTGACTTGTGTCGTGTGTGTGTGTTTGTGTGTGATGGTGCAGCAGTGGAAAGTACCTGGAGCAGTAAAATTGAACTTTCATTCAGTCACATTCCTCAACTGCATTGATTTCACTGTATGGAATCAGATTCTATGTATGCTCTTAATAGAGAGCCAAGTAGTGCTGCTTTACTAAAATCAAATTCTTTCATTTAAAAAAAAAGAATGACTGAATGAATGAATAAATTGAATGTGAAAACCCGAACTAAATGATTATTTGCAGCTGAAAAATTTGTTAGTTTCTATGTTTTTGTTCTCTTTTTTTCCATTAATTTCTTCCATGGTCAGCCATGGTCTGTCCATTCTAGTATTTGATTCAACCTCAAAACTGTAATACAAAAAAGTTTTCATTTAGTTTTAGTTTTCCCTTTTTTGTGGGCATAAAAGAAATGAAAATGACTGTTTTTTGTTTTCATCTTTGTGGATAACCTAACAAAAAAACCAAAACATTAGTCTTATTTCTCTTTTTCTCCTACAAGTTTCACTGCTTGAATAAAGTCCTCTTTTTTGAGTGAGAATAAATTTCAGAGTTTCAACCTTTCTAATCCTTATTTTAGCAAATGTCACTGTGGCAGGTTCATCACAGCAAACTAGTTGAAGCTACGAGAAAACTTCACTGACATGAGTAGATATCTCATCAAATTAATGACGACTTAATGACGAGTAAGTTGACTGGATTCTTTGGACAAAATGTAGTAGTAGTTAGTAATCTTATGTTAAGTTTTAGATGTTGCATCACCTTTATTTAGCTAGTTTCACTTTTTGTTTTGCTTTTCCTCATCTCTCTCATTCTGTGTGGCACATCTGTTAAAAGCAGTATGTTACACCCATTAACGTACAGCCCCTGGCAGCATGCTTTTCCTGTTGTACTGGCATTGTGCAACAAATTCAGGCCTGAGACAAGCTGAACTGGATAAACGAAAAACACACTGTAAGAGCTGGTGGCTGTATTAACTTCAGTTTATTTAGCTTGTGTTGGAGCTCCAGTATGACAGATACAGTATGTCCTTTTGGTTATTGATTAAAATCACTTCTGGGATTATTACATTCATTACAACAGTAACAATAAAATGCTTTTACAAATGCACTTGCACTGCCAACAGGACTGATGAATGGTGGAGTGGGAGGGCTGTAGGGAAGAGGGATGCATGGCAGTAAAGTGAAAAAGACGTATAGTACTATAAATATGAAGGAGTGAAGAGGGAGGGAGGGAATGGATGGATCATGTTCAGCACATAAGAAAGGACTAGCAGAAGAGTGGAGAAGAACAGAAAGATAAAAAAGGAGTGAGGGCAGAGGGAGGGAGGAAGAGAGAAGTGACTGGGGGTGAAAGGACTGAGGGAGAAGGGAAATGAGAAGAGAGGCAAATGGTGGATAGGAGGCCTTTAATAAGACCCTGCAATATGATGTCATCCTCACTGAGCGGCTGCATTTATACAGTACCAGGCTGTGTGTGTGGACCACGACACAGCAGTAACAGTACAGTGGACTGTCACAGACCTGTCCTGTCCTGTCTATTTCCACTCCTCTCCCACTTCTCTTCCTCTTTCTCTTCTCTCTTGCCTTACAGATTACACAGATTTATAACTTCCCGACTGAGCCATAAAGTCAGACACCTTCACCAGTGAATGACCCTAGTGAAGGTGAAATACTGTTCGTGATGTGTAATCCAGTGGCATTGAGCCTCACTGCACATTAACTGCTGAACCAGGTGTTTATCTGTAATCAGTGTGACGACAAAACCATCATCATCCTGTGATACTGACTGATACAGAGTGACCCAGACTGAATGAAACTCAGCGGAGAAAACAAGCAACCATGTACTATATATTTACTCAAATATATTTACCTGTTTATGTGAATAACAGAAAGAAAATATTTTGTTTTGTTGTTGTCTTTTTTTTACTTTTTACATTTCTTTTCTTTAGTTTCTCGGGAGGCCGGGGGGTCAGGTCGAAGGAGCAGGCCACCCCACCAAGACAATGGTAGAGGAACCACTGAGTATTGTTAAAATGTAGTAACACTGCACTTATTGGTCTGCAGGCACCAGTGTAAGAGCATAGAGAGCAAATGATGAATACAGTCGATTCAATTTTAGCACAGGACCATTGGGCATGTCAACCACTCTCACTCTCACCTTCACTATTTCTCTCAGCTGTCTGAAAAAGCTGACAAGCCATAAACATAATCTCTTCACTCAGCATTAAGACGCAGCAGTTTTTAGTCCAACTAAAAACAAAGAGCATTGTTCCAAAGGATTGCAACGGTGACTGGATTTTCTTTGGATTTCCTCGATTTCACACAAGAACAGAAAGTATCTTTTTAACCCTTGAAAAGCCTGGCCTGTGTTAATGGCGGAGATGATACATGGGTTCAGAGCCAGGACTTTCTGTCATTGTGACAATCCACTCTTAAGTGGTGGTGACCAATCAGAAACAACTGTGTAAGCTGCTTGTCCTTTGAGTTCAGTGAGGTGAAGACAAATAACCTTTTAGTGTTATAACTCTCATTCCTCATCAGCCCACACACACACGTACACATGCACACACTAGTGGACATTATAATCCTCGCCTTGCCCAAATCCTCTGTGTACTGCATTATGATGTGTGAGAGGAAAGAAAGCACTAAAGCCAAGATTCTTAGGGTGACACTACTGACCTACAGTTTATATCCAACATCATCGATTTAATCTGAGAGGAGCCTGAAAGCTGCCTGAGGTGAAACAGAGCTCAAAACATGCTATGACACTGTTTGGAAGAGGAAGCTCAATATAAATCACGCTCACAGAAAACTTATTCTGCTGCCCCAATATCAAAAATGTAAAGAGTTAATCCACAATAAGTGTTTTATAGCATAGTTGCAATTTATGCACCGTCACATTACCGTCTCTGCACAGATTTATGCTCGGACAGTTTCTAGTTTTGATAGTGACTAATGTGTGTGATGTCATTGCAGGGATTAGGAAAGGGTTTTACTGGAAATGGAGTGATGTTATCATAGCACTTGCGGTGCTGTGTTACTTTTGGTTTGGAATCAGGGTATGCAGCTTTTGTGCTTTCTTACTCTTAACTTCACCACCATTTAGTCTAATTTTTAGTCTTAAAATCAATTGAAGTGTCTTAACATCATGCTGTGCAAGTGGGACTTATTTGAGGGAATCACAACAGGAGGAAGAAGTGTCAAATTTCTTTAAACAAGGCAGAAAAAGGCCAATCACTGCACTTGTGTCTCATGACACACTGTTGAAGCTCATGTACATATCAGCCATCTATAACTTCACAGAAACAAATTCTAATATATACTAATACTAATACTCTTGAGGTTTTTGACTGACTAACTAGCCTTAAAAAAATCAAACTCGGTTCTGATTTTTTTCAAGTGTTGCCATAAGAGATAACCATCAAAAGCTTGGAACAAGGGACATCATCATTAAAATACTGTCTTAACTGCTTTTTATCTGGTATTTCCTCTTCTCATCTGTCTCTCCCTTTCTGTTTCTGTCTCCCCTCTCCTTGTGGCACTACGTTTCTCGCCGACTCTAGCTGCTGCATGCATCCATGCAGCTGTCAAATGAACTCAAGGTGAAGTTTACAGAAGTAACGAAATGAATGCAAACTGTCAGCAGTACAGCTACTTTGAAAAATACATCTAAGAGAAAGGCAAAGAAAAAAACTTTTGGATGCTGCATGATTATTCAGCAAAAAAACTTTCATTACCTCCACCTCGGGTGACACGCAATACTGAGGAAATTCAATGAAATTTTATTACTTCTATTCAGCTTTTTTAGTTCAGTGCAGTTGAATAATAACCAAAGGGAGGCTGCCCACTCTCTGTCTCTGATATCTGACTGGCTGGACTGGTTGACGAGGGCAAACGGCTGTGCATCTTTTGATTTCTTCATCTCTACATCTTGAGTCCATCATCACAAGGTCACCACCTTTCCTGTTTACACACGACTAAATAGATGCCTCTTCCTGTGAAGGCATCTGACTGGTTGGTCTGGGACAGCTAAATCATTAGTGCCATCTCTGAGATACTGCAGTGCAGTGGGTACATACGTGTGTGTGTGTGTGTGTGTGTGTGTGTGTGTTTGTGCCTCTTCAGTGAATTTAGCATTTGATATTTTATTTAGTATTTATTTGAGACCAGGCTCACTACCAGATGCACAGCAGCTGCACTGTGCTCTGAGCCAGGTGTCTTGGTTGAGTGTGTTTAAATTTTCAGATTTACTGTGAACATTTGAGAGGCAGGTTTGTGGCCAGTAGGTTGTTAATTCAAATTCCTGGACAGGGTAAAGAAAACCACTGTTATAGGGTTATTGAGAAACACACACGTTTTCACAAAGGATATAAATTCAAATGGTGTTGGAATGAGATGTTCAACAACCACCTATGGTTGTAATATTTGGGTGTCGGCAGACTTTCGGCCAATTACTGTATTTGTCTGACAGGGCTGATTGTGTCGAGGTTTTAAAGGTTTGTAGCAAAAACTGAAGCTGAAAGATGAAGTCTTGCTGCACAAGGCTGTATCTTAATGTTTAAAGATATATTTGAGGTTTGGGTGTACAGAAACAAATATAAACATATATGATTAAAAAATGGATTTGCTCTCAAGCAATCCTGAAGCATTGGACCATTTGGATAAGGCTGGAGAGCTAAGAGCTACAGTGAATTTATTTTTATTGTACAGAGACAGAAACTGAAGCTTATGCTGCAACAAGAGATGATAGACCAACAGCTTTTCAATGTACAGTGTGTTTATTTCTGTACAATAGGTTCTGTTCCCACGGGAGCAAATATAATCTTCATGTACACAATTACTGTGCTGCTGTGCTTTGTGTAAATACTACATATAGCATGAGATAATCTGCTGAATCTCCCATGTTCCCTCTGTTCCTGACTGTCTTATACTGGGGTTTAGGATGCTTAACAGGTCAATGGGGTCTCTCATGAGTACAAGTTACTTTCAATACACAGACACAGAAACAAGAGGCTGTCTCTGTTTGGCTAAGTGGCAATCTCCCAAAGAGACAGATGGAGGAGAGAATAAAGAGGTGAATGGAATAAAACCCCAGGCTTTTTGGAATCACAAGCAAAGACACTGGGAAGATATGAAGGACAGAGGGAAGGCAGTGCCAGAGTGAGAAAACCGGTCAATTGTAGAGCAAGAGATGAGGATGATAGGGCAGTAATGTGGGTGATATTCCCGTACAGGTCACTGATAACACATGCAGATGATGAGTCTAAGTCCCATCAAAGTCATCCATACAGTATTAACAGAAGATCCCAAGGCACAGAATATCAGATCATTGTGAATGGAGGAATTCCTCGACAATTTCCATGTTATTTGTTATTTTTGCACCTGGTGCTTGACTAAATTGTTAAGCTTTGAGCAACAGTAACTTTCCCTGACAGAGAGATAGGCTTAATAACACTAAGATACTGTATATGTTCAAAGCAATGCCAGTAAAGAATTGAATTTTGAGGATGTGATTGGTCATGTGACATGAGATTGGAAGCAATGAGGGGACTCGGCATCGTAGCATGACTCCAATCTTCTCTGGATGAAGATTTGAAATCAACTTAATCTATAAAACATTTTCCACGAGCAAGCATACTTGATTAGAATTGCATTTGGAATAACAGAGCAAATCTGTTCTGAGGACTGGATGAGGTAGATGGGGCTGTTTTAATTAATACAGCCTGGTTTTATATAATATATAAACACAAAAATGTCTTGGCTATTGCAGATTCTGTCTTCAGTTACACACATGGGATATTAAAACACAATCATTGCTGCTTAAACAGCTGGGATAGAGAACAATCCAATTTACAGTAGGTATTTATACGTGTTAACCTGTATTCTGTCTATACTGGGACTGGAAGTGGCAATAGAAACTAATCTAATTTCTGCACATTGTTGTCTTATTTGCCTTGCCTAGGTTTTTCTGCCCTATAATTTATTTCCTCTGTTTCTGAAAAAAAAAATCCACAATAATGTTACCTCTGAATGGCTGTATTGTGTGCTCATGGGACAAGAATCATCAGTTTTTATTATGTTATATCATGGCAGGTCAATCAAGTGCAGAAGCTCGGTAATTAATGGTCCTAATCTGAACTTTGTTGCTCTATATTACATCACATGACCTGACCTGTATATTATTTATGTATGTTACCACAGCCACTAGAGGTTACATAACAATAAAATGTATCTATGAGTCATAAAAAACATGCCTACACAGACAACCTATGGGTTCATTTTTTACAGGACAGTCTTCCAAGAAAAGTCAAGGATACCAAGTCATCATGATTCATTCTCTAGGAGCCATGAATGTCTGTACAAAATTTCGTAAGCAATCCATCCAATAATTGTCAAAGATATTATTTCAGAGTGGAGCAAGTGGTGAACGACTGACCGACACTGTCATCTGGAGAAGCACCGCTGTTTTGGATAAAACAAATGGTCAAAGTAAAGGCTGAATTTATCTGAATTCTGATCCATGTTTTGGATCAAACTCTAAAAAACACTGGATCCTACATTGTCCACAATTAGTAGCATCTTTTTGTTAGAGCCTTGCTGCTTGAAATGCATGTCCTTTAAACTCAAGAGTCCAGTTTGTAATATTTCAGCTTTAAATTTGAGCTGAGATTAGGTTATTTTTCTTAGACTTCCTCCTCCTTCAGAGCCACGACAGACATTACAGAACTGTTTTAAAAAGGTGAGTAGACCCAGTTCTGAGTGGTATAAAATCAGTGGAGATTTCAACTAAAAATTGTGTAAAGGGAGTGCAGTATGATGTTTAAAAAGTACCTAAAATTATTACCTCTGTTACAGTACACAGTAAAGAATAAGAAACAAACAAATTAAGGTCCTCTCTGTTTTATCTTATTGGTATCAATAATTCTCACATGTTTTGCATCAGTGCATCATATGATAAATCTAATAAACACACAAGAGCATGCGCAAATAGAACTATTTAAACTGTCACGCTGATCTTTAAGTAACTGTCATTATCTAAATACTTGAGCGGACGGTAAACATGTAGGGCTTTAAGTACAGTACATCATCTGATTTACGACACTGGCTGGGTTTGTGACAGGGGCGAGTTTTATAGTCAGTCAATGGTATGATATCATGCCAGTCTAATAATATCTCCTTCTACCTGGTAGGCAGCATTCATCGTGTTCTTGAAGAGAATAAATAAGCAGTGACACTGGTCCTCACCCACAGGTGAGTCTGAATACTATGTGTGTTTGTGATGGTCATTGATCAGTAATGGACTGTGATCTTGGTGACGATCATGATGATCGGTGCAATGTAGCGCCTACGCTGCCTGAGCCTCATAAAGTCAATAAAGTAATGTACAGTCAGTGGGTGCAACACAGTTCATGCAGCTCAAAACAGAAATCAAACCAACAAGTACTAGTGTGGCTGGAATACTGCAGGTGATGCTACATAGTTCATAAACTTCAGTGAAAATGACTTTAGTGGAGCAGAAGTATTATGTATTTACTTGTGATCTAGACACTGTTGACTGTCCTTTTGTAAGAAGTTTGGATTCAACCTAACCATTTCAACCTAAGTGCTCTGCAAGCGTAATGGTGAGCATGTAACATGATAAGTTGGTACAAAAACAGGGATCCTTTAATAATGCTAGAGGGTTCCCAGCAATTTGACATATGCTTTCCTTTTACTAACATCTTTTTATACGATATGTGTATTTTAAGGTGGTTGCCCATAATAATACATATTGAGAGAATGCACAAAGTTGTTTCCTCATCTGCAGTGTAAATATATACTTTTGATATTAAAACCGTATAACCTGGGAACAAGCTGACCTCAGCTGTTTTTTTTTTTTACTGTGGTAACAATTTTTACAGAACAAAAAAGACTTTGAATTAAGCAGTCTGTGTTAACATGGTGAAAACTACTCGAAACAACGTGGTGACATGTTTTAAATTGTTGCTCTAATCTGTGAGGGTCTGACCAGATCTCCAGTGATCATTACAGAATGAGCCTTTCGACTGTTCCAATAATCGCTGGAATTACCTCCTGACATGCCTCATGTAATATGTAGTTAGCTATGACAAAATTTATTTTGGTGAAATGGAAGTTAGTACTATATAAACATGTACAATTCAAGCAAATAATTTCCAATGAAAGCTCTTTGTCTTCACACTTAAGAACTATTTTGACCTTCTGGTTATAAATGTCATCACTTCATCATTTATTGAACCTTTTAAAAAAAAATTTTTTTTTACTTTTGTCATAATTAACAATCAGACTGAATTCTTGATTTATGGCCAAGAAATGTGTTTGTGAGGTCACAGTGATGTTTGTACCAAGTGTATCTGCTCATCCTTCAGTCAAGTGAACGTTTACCAGTGTAAAAAATGCAGAATCAATACATGGAGAATAAAATCTCTTCAAGTGGCAACTGATGGATTAAATGAAAAGATTTAGAGCCTAAACACACTTGTCCTCTTCCTCTCTGAATGCTACTAGTACTGTGTAAACTCTCAACAGGAGATTGTGATGTTTATATACAGTAGCAAGTTGCATGATGGTTGGCCAGCTGCCTGATCTGCTTACAAAATCTGACAAACTGACTGATTGATTGGCTGTCCAGCATATTGACGGACGAACTGACACCGCGAGCTGGTTGGAGGGGCTGAATAACCAGCTAACCCAGGGAGTGACCCAGCTGGTTGGCTGTTTACCTGGTTAACTATTTGACTCATGCAGCTCACTGACAGGAAAATGGTGTGATGATCTGATGAATGTCACACTGTTGTTTGGACTTCTAACTGACTGACTGACTGCTGATCATTCAGGTCACAATGTTTATGATGTGGACCTTAATGCGACCACTAGAGTGTGCCAGAGTGCATCTTTACCTTCCAACACTCCTCTCACCTCTAACACACTTGTATATTGTTTAAGAGATTAATAAAATCATGAATGAGATGAATAATGAATGAATGAATTGAATTGAGGTTTTGAGCTCGGAGCGCAAATAATTACAGCTCTTATATTCATTATTGTTAAACACCAGGATATTATGCTGTTGTTTTCAGTGTGGACAGTTTGTGTGTGTGTGTGTGTGTACTGTATGCTGTAAATTGTCACCCACTTTGAGAGTTGAAAGCTACTGCATCCCGAGACCACACACACATATGTATACACACAGAGCATTAGTGTCTCTTAAAGCTCTCTCATGAGGGTGCAGAGCAACTTGATGTTCTCTACTCAAAGACAGAGTGAATGAAAGGGAAAGAGCAAAAGAGTCTTTTAAAAAAGGCTCAGTGAAAGAAGAGTTGTGTTCATTTGAACACAGAGGATCAACAGGGGAATAGACTTTCTTTCTTTCTTCCTTTCTTTCTTTTGCAGTCATCAAAGCCCATGGAAAATATGATGTACTATGCTGCCACCTATTGTACAAGAATGTACTCTGTCCTTTTGTTCTGTGTTTTTCTGCTATTTAATTCAATTTCAGTCTAATGAACTCTGACAGACAACTTCAGCACAATGAAACACTTAAACACAATGAACACTTTCAGCTCAATTTACTGATTCAGCAACCGCACTACTCTTTTTTCTCTAGTTTATCGCAAGGAAACTTTGCACTGACTCTGGTTGCCAATTTCCCTCAGTCTCACTATACTGAATGACTTCCTGTGAAATTGTAGTATGTATGCTCATTTTTCTGCATTTATTATACAGCACACGTTGCTACATATGGTATCTAAATATAACAATGTCCTGTTGTGTGATGACTGCAGGACAGTGCAGAACAGCAAACCATCACCTGTCAGATGAAATGCTGCACCTTTTGTAAGTGATATTGCAGTGAGATTCCATTTTTCTCCATATTCGCTGACTCCAGCGATGATCCACCTTCTCCTCAAGTTTCATCTCTAATAAACACGTTCAATCATTTTTCAAAAGCACAGAAATCTCTACTTGTGGTTTCTCGATTGTCTCAGTAAGTGATACATTTGCCTGTTCTCAGTGGAGTTACAGAATGCATCCTGCAAATGCTTCATTGTTTTATGGAGATCACTGACAATTTTGCTGAAAGCTGTTTCGGCCTTAATCGGTTTTAATTTCTGCTCTATCCTTTGTAGTGTAGTTTCAGTAATGGTGCAGGTTTTATATTTAACCCACTAGCTATCAGCTACAAAGCTACAAAGACTGCTCTACTTCCTTTCTTTAGGGAAACCAGCTAATGGGGCAGAATTTAGACATCAAACAGCTCTGGTAATGAGACTGCCAATGAGGAGAGAAATTGGCCTACACTTAGACTACAGAGGGATGTCTTTATACAATTGGTCTCCCCAGACACTTCCTTCCCTGCATACATCCATCCTACACACTTACACTGTACATAATCAATGGCCTGATTGCACCAAACAATGCAAGGGTCACTGCACTGACACCGTTAATGTACTTTTGACCTTTTACCACAGGATATGACACAGAGCACCTGTACTGTCTGCTGCCATCTGTGCATGTGTGCGCACATGGACGTAAGAGAGTGTTTTTGTCCTCCCTGGAAATGCAAACACACCTGGAGTACCAGAGCTGACAGCTACACTTTCACACATATTATATAATACCTGGGATACAGTAGCTCCATACGCGGTCAGCACACACACTGTTGACACATGCTCACACACAACCCTAATTTGACCAAAGAAATACACACAAGTGCTGTTTGTGTATATGTGTGTGTGTGTGTGCTTAGCTCCCACATGCGCAACCTGCTCTTGTGGGAAGGACTGAGTTTGCTTTTCACACTGAGGTGTCGGCATCCAAACATATGAGCTAATAGATGGAGGTAAAGAGGGATGGATGGAAAGAGAGAGGAATGGATGGATGGTTGGGGGATGGAGGTGAGGACTCACAGAGAATGTGAAAAACACATTCAAAGTTGTGGTGTGTGTAGTCAGACCTGCTGAAATGCAGTTATTTAAATGTTGAAACATCAGTGTAACTAGAGCTGAAATGATTAGTCAGTGATCACTTATTTGATTGACATGAAATTAATCTGCAACTATTTTGACAATCAAATACTGTGTGTATCCAAGGAAAACTGCCAAACATTTTTAAGCTTTTCAGTTGTAGGGATTTACCACTTTTCTTTATTAACTAAATATCTTTAGGTTTTGTACTGTTGCTCAGACAAAACAGGCAATCTGAAGTTGACACTTCGGGCTGCAGGAAATTGTGACTAAAAAACAGTGTTCTGACATTTTACAGACCAAAATGATTTAATGAATAAATTAAGATTAGTCGATAGTAGAAATCTTTCAAATCGCTTCCTCAAAAATAACCTGCTAGTCTAAAAAACTAAATTTGCCCAGTTTTAACCTCAGTGAATCAGTGGTTACTGAGATGTGATATCAGATATGATTTTGACACTACAATTATAGGATAAAATAACAGAGACAAAATCACAGAGTTTAGCTCTAATTTGTTTTCAAGATGTCCGTGAAGATGTCTCTTGAACAACTAGGGGTGAGAAGTCGGGTTACGCCTAACAATTTAGCTATTGTCTGAGTTGCTGTCTGATTATATGATGTAGCCTGCAATAAACATGTTGTCTGGCTTATACCTTTTATTATTATTTTATTATTAGTGTATTTATTTCTGTGCCTTGGTATACTCCTTGAATTCTGTTGGATTAGTTGTGTCTCTGTCTCTGCTCTGACCGTGCAGGGATATGGATGAGAATTTTGGACATTGTTGTTCTTTTAATATGAAAAAATGGAGAGAAAAATAGTTTTCTCATGCAATAAGGCAAAGTGTCATGTTAAACATTGTTGTTTTAACACAATAGCACAAGAACTTGGCAAAAGATGTAGTGTGAAATGAACTCAATTATGATTTAAATCAGGCAATATCTGATTAAAGAATAAGTCAACAGCACTAAGAATCTGACCAAGATTTCTGCCAACTCTCAGTACTAAACAGTTTTGGTTGCTTGGTGCTCAAAATGTATTTCAATTAGATACGCTGCCTGAGTTCAACACATTTTTTCAACTTGTACGCTGTTGCTTGGTGTGTATTTGTTTTTGATGCCTTAGATTACATGAATTTTCCTGATAATCAAGCGCAGGGTATGCACAGAGCCAAAAAAAGAAACACAAAGACTGAGACATAAAGATATAGAAAACACAGACAGTAAAGCGTATCAAATGTCAGCTAGATGATAATGTGATAACAGAATGATTACCTCTCAGTCGCCACCTCTCCTTGACTTGAGGAAAGGTGGGACTCAGGTGGAGCGTGTGTGGGTGAATATGATTTACAACGGTGTGACAGCTAACGCAGGGTGGCAGTTTGTATGATTTAGGGGTGTATTATCCTTGTAGCTCAGGGGCAATTGGATTAACTTCTCCTATGAGTGATGCAGCTGAATTCCTTTTCATATCCAGTGTTTGTCACTTAAGTTACAATTCCTGGTGAATTCAATTAATTTTCTTGGATTTTACTGAATCCTTTAACCTTTATTTTACCTGTGTTTATTCAAGAGTTGCAGTATTTGAATAGGTTTTAAATAATGAGTAGAAATGCTGGCATTACTTTTATCTTTCTGCTACAGTATATTCTGAACAGACTCTCACCTACATTACAACTTCACTGCCAATATACTAGACCAGACTGAATTTGATGCCTGTGTTGGACACTGCATTTTGTTTATTTGTATTTGTACAACCAGTCCCTACGATACTGCAAACGTTTTGAAACAGTGTGCAACTATGTGAAACAACCTTACAGTGCACACGTTGACACAGTAAGAAGAAAAACACATCTGTCTTTCAACATACAGTCCCATGAGCAGAACATTTTTGTTGTGTTGTAGTGTTTCTAATTTAAAATAAATAAATAACAAGAGAATTTGAAGACATGATTACAAACCTCAACACTCCAATCATTCTTAGTAATTTCAGCTGCTGTAGCACATTTGTTTTTCCTACCTTAACATAGTCCACCGTGGCATCCAGGCCGGCAGCAGGTTCCCTGGGGAACACAGACAGAGACAAGGTCCGGTTTAGAGAACACATCTTGCTACTGGAACCTGACCTCCTGCGTCCTTGGTACTGATCTTCAATCCCACAAAGAGTCTCTTAACAGTTATGCTCTTAATTCCTCTCTAGCTCCTACTAAAAACTACTGCTGAGCTGTTTGTGTCCAAATGGTGCTGATGCTGCTTCTTCAGCAGTTCAAACACTGAACACCTCTTTTAGGAGATGATATGGTTCAATGGAGATCAGGCACTTTTTTAAAAGGCCCAAATAGATTTCACTGGTCCAAACAAGAGTCTATATCAGCCATATTCTAGACTGAGAAAACACAGCTGCACTGCGCAGCAGCCGTACAGAGAGAGTTAACTGTAATGGTAACGTTATCCCAAATTCAGAAGGTTCCACTTTACAAGTGGGTTCCTCTGAGAGAAAAAAGTCCAGTGAAACCAAACCTCACACTGAACTGCTTTAACTCTGAGTTTGTCTTTTTCTGTCCCATTCGCTGCCTGTCTCTCACTCTTTCTTTCTCTCAGTCAGTGGTAAACATGTTCACTTGCTGCCTGCCTGACTTGGCCTCCCTCCCTCACTCTCTCTCCTCCCCCACCATAACACACATCACAGCCACACGCCTACCCTTCGGAGTCCACTGACAAATTCACAGAGAGGTTAGAGCACTCACACACTCACACACACAGGCACACACACAAAGCACCAGCAGCATTTTTTCATCCATCTTTTTTGGCATTTCTCTTTGATTCACTCATTCATCCAAAGACTGTTTACAACCACATCAGACAACAGCTCGCCATTTTCTTTTGGCTCTAGCTGGACTTTCATCTTCAGTTTCTTTTTCTTTTTCTTTTTTAGAAAGTGTTGTTTAAAAGTCTGATATTATAATTTATTTTGGCATTTTGTTAATTTTAAGGTCTATTCCTCACAGAATATCCTACTCACATATATTCTATTATTTCCAGTGCTCTCCATCTTTGGCTTGAATATTGGTACTTGAGCTCAGAGTCTCTTTCTACAGGAGGCTTACAGCCAGGGGCTCAGTGAAAGAGGTAATTAGCTCAAATCCCCGACTATGTTAGCAAGGTTGGTAGTTAAAATCCTCTAAGCCTTCAGTGGTGTTCCCACGGGAATATTAGCACAGTCCATTACTTACCAAACCAAATATGTTTAGCTCTAAGCCCACTCACTTTTAATATGGCCCCACATAATGAGCAGGATTTAGTTATGTAACTGAACAGAAGCCTCCATTCACAACAATGTACAGGCATTATTCATAGAAGGTGGAGCGCTCAGGGTTTCTCTGTCACCCTCAGGATCTATGGCAGATTTAAGTTTGCAGAGCCAAGGACACGCAGTATACAGTACGGTCACCATTCCTGTTTCAGGTCTACAGATCTCTAATCCAACACATCCTGGCACCCCACCCCACCCACTGTGTAACAACACAATTCTACACAGAGTTGTCCTCACAACAGAGGGCACACCAGCAATTGTTTCTGATGCTGCCAGGAACACTGCAAAAATGCTGATCATTGAGGATGGGTATTGCTTGCTTTACTACTGTATAACATTGGCTCCTGTGGCAGTTTTTTCTACAACATTTTTCAAGTTAAAACAATTTGTGAATATGTGTCAAGAATCTATTCTCTAATAGCAGAGCTAAACATCAAGAAGAGACCGTTTAAGTTTAATTAAAATGTTTTCGTTATTCTAAGCCAAGTATTAGATAGTAGAGAGAAGTACAGTGTAGTTAATTATTCTTATCATCAATTAAACTGTCCACAGTTTCTAAAAATTATCTTGTGACCTACTTTAAATGTGGTTTCACAAAACCTCTGTCGGTTGAATGGTAGACTAAATGAAATGCAACATGTGTGAGGATAAGGCATTTTGATTTTTTTTAAAAAAACAGTAGAGATTTTTTGTTTTGTTATTTGACTCACAGTGATCAGTGACAGGTAGTCACAGTTTAGCTACTAAAAATTCACCACTGCCAAAGAGGAGAATGATGAGGAAGAATGGAGGAAGTTTTTGTGGTCTCAAACGTAAACTAAAATCAGACATTCATTTTGACATTGGCCACTTGGTGTAGTCATATGTGTTGCTGCAGTGGTTGGCTGGACCTAAATCTTCACCACACAAACCACCTGCCCCTCGTAACCCTGCCTTGGCTCTCCAGTCTTAGGTGGGTGCAATGACAATCACTAAATACCAGACAACTCCCACATAAACCCTCCTGGAGCTGAGTGCGCTACAGCTGAGGGAAATTCCCATCACTCCTCAGACAGGTCAAAGGTCAGGTTCAGCGGCAGCCCTTCAGGTGGTGGAGATTCAGGGTCGTCAAGTGAAGGACAGTCTCTCTACCCTGCATCTTGATGGATGTATTTTTTCACAGCTTTATTCTCCCGTGCCAACAGTTTAGTAAGTCTGACTTCAGCACTAAAAGAAGTGAAACAAAGTGGATCTGACATGGCCAGCCATTCCAGACTACACAAGCTGACCACAGCTAACTTCGCCTCTTTCTGCCCATGCTGCTGAAAAAGCATCAGACGGAGGGTTTTTCTGCTTCTACGACCACAAAACTGACCTGCAACACAGAGAGAAGAAGACAGAAAGAGTAGAAGCCAGCGAGAGGAAAAAAATAACAAGAGTAGGGAGGAAAGAAGCAGGCAGCACTCGCCACAGTCTTTTTCTGGCTACTGTTGTTCTTTGCGCTTCACCACACAATACTCAGCATGACCACAACTGGCTTTAGTTGGGGACTACACCATATTTGTGTGTGTGTGGGAGGGAGAAGAAGAGAGCGAGTGACAGACAGACGGTGGAAGCAATGGGAAGAGTTGATGAGCAACATGTAGGGTCTGCAGGCAGCCTGCAGAGGTCAGTGTGTTTCCACTGTGAAGCTCCACAGTAAATTCAGAGTATACTGTTACAGCGGTTAGTATACAAGAAATGAAATGAACACAAGAAATGAACTGTTATGTACTAACAGGAAATGATATGGACATATACTCTGGGACATAAATCAGACTGAGACTTTGGACACCTACTGCTGATGTAAAATATGCAAATAAACAAACAAAAAGAATTACCATTATTGAATTATTTTTTAATTTTCTTGTTCCTGGAGTTTCTAGAGCTGTGTCACTATTCCATACTACACATTCATTCTACAACATAAGGTTTTAAGGGTGTAGGGTGTCCAAAAAAGTGACAAAAAGTCAGTATAAATACTTAGAAACTGACTGATCAGAGCTGCAAATAACCAAAACAAAACAAATTGTGAAACAGTGCCAGGAACACCTGAGCAAACAAAAAAGAACCACAGTATTAAATCTTGGAAAAACACTTTGATGTCTGTTTGTGGAGTGTATTTGGCAGCGACTGTCCAAACTCACAGTTTGATCCACATGCAGCAGTGCAAGTCTTTGCCTGTTTAAGTACATCAGTGTTCTGTATATAAACTAGAAAAACTGTAGACTATCCAAATTGGTATATAGTACATACTGTATACATTTAGGATGTAGCTTGGAATTGGGACACAGCACAGGGTCACTCCTCTGTTTCCTGTTTGCTTTGCAGTGTGGAACAATAACAACAGCTCTGAAATCTAGTGAATTTGTATGCCATCTTTAAGTAAACTTGTTGTCACTTTTCTAGCATAAACATAGTCAAACAATGTTAGAATTAGTGTGCAGAGGCAATCTGGGACATATTAAGTGACCTGCTCTGTAGCCTGAGGACAAAACTGACACAGATAACAGGCACTTTCGACCACTGGTTTCCAATGCAAGACAAACACATCTTTCCAGTGCTTATCTCTACTCCACTACAGCACAAATAGAAATGTGTACTCAGTGTTTGCTTTAAATGGAAAATCTGTTTTGTTCTTTGACTAACAGGAGGTGAGTCTCTGTTGACCCTGTACCTCTTCATCTCACATCCTCCCTTTTTATTTGAAGTACTAGATTGCCCCTCTATCACAGCCTGCTGTACTTTAACTGGGTCTGATTTGATCTAGAATGAAAGAAGGATTTTAACCTCATCTTATTTAGGTCGATGAAAGTCTGAAGTCTGTCGCTGTCTACCTCCTCTCCACCCCCCCTCATCCCTCACTTTGCCTTTCTTCTTTCCACTCTTTCTTTTTGCTGTATTCGTCTGGCTTGCGTTCCTCCCCCTCCTCCTCCTCTCCTGGTGGTCTGCCGAGATGCCCGCAGAGGTCAACAGAAAGACAAACTGACCAATCAGGAGCTAGTGCAACATAAGGTCAGGGGTCATAGGTCAGCTGACAGCATGAGCAATGGAAAGTCAAGACCGACTGGCCAGTGGTTACATACCTTAAAAATACACTCCCTTATCTTTTTATAGAAAACTCAACTATGAACTGAGTGGCATTTCAAAGCAACAGCAGTGAAAAAAAAAAGAATTAAAGCCAAAGGGAAACATTTGCTGAGATGAGCTGAGATGTAACCATCCAGCTACTTTTACCTGAATGAAGACAGAACAGTAATGGATGCAAAACTTTTCACTTGTAGCTGAGAGCTGACTGTCAGCGAGTCAAGCAACCAATCAAACAAAGAGATCAAATTACTATGGACATGCTGAGATTTGTGGGTAAATTGTCTAATCATACATGCTGTCACTCACATATGAAAACCCTCTTTGTAGTTTTGAGGCCATTGGCAGGTTAATTTGATTATTACCAAGTGCTTCTCTCTGATCTCCAGACAGCTTGAAGTATGGCCAACGTGAGCTGATGCTCAGGAACCAAACTGAATGTTACTCTCCCCACAGACAGATGTCTCTCTCTCTCAACCCACGAAGCTCATTTATGGATCTGATGTAACAGAAACATACTTGACTTTCATCTTATTTTGCTGAAATTTCAAAAGAAAGAAGCAGAAGGACACTATACCCAAATCTGAGAGTGAGAAAATGATGCTTTTCATTATTTAGCCACCTGCGCAGACTGAATCTGACCTGGACAAATTGTCCTGCTGTATGTCAGCAGTATATGAAATGTATCCAGCACGGAGGCAGAAGGATAGAGAGTGCAGACAAAGAGTTCACAGTAATCTGTGATCTGTCCTGCCACACCCTGACCTACAAAGGTAACCCAAATGCTGGGGGCTACACGCACGCACCCACAGACACACACATGCACATGCACACACAAAACTGGCTCCATCAGATACAGTCTGTTGTAACTCTACACTAAAGATAGAAAGATGGGAGGACATGATGAGGGATGAGGTGTGTGTTTGTGTGTGTGCGTGTGTTCCCTCTGAAGTTGAGCTAACTGCTACACCCTCAGGGCTCCTTTTGCAACCTCCCCTGCTCCATCAACTCCAGACTCTCTTTCTACCTCTTCGTTTTAGGTTTTCTCCCACAACCTGTGTCTCTGATGTTGAGCAGTGCTATACTAATGCTCAGAAACGACAAGGTAGGAATACTACTAAACTTAAATATTCGGCGTATAAGCGGTGGTTCTGATAAGTTTATAGCCTGCTCCATCACAAAAAGCGAACTTGGATATACAGCTCTAAGAGTGTATTCCCAAAAAACATGTTGTTATGGGGTTGATTGGGGTTGTAGTATTAGTAGAAGCTCATCCTTGTCCACGTACACAGCCTGTATCTGTTATTTTAATAATTAACCAATTGTTTGAGTCACTTTTTTACAGCTTACATTTACAGAGTTTCACATTTCCAATATTTTGATAATTGAATTATATAACTGAATATCTTTATTTGACTATTGATGACATTTGACAATATCTTGGGCTCTAGGAAATTGTGGTGGCATTTAAGGGATTAATTAAATTTACGGCTTATAATATATTTTGTATATAATTAATTCTTTATCTGAAAATTAATTAGTGTGGGAAATGTCATGGGACCCAAAGAAAGGTAGTGGAGCAGCAAAGTAGTCCCACAATAAAGTGATGCTACCATACTGGGTAACTGTACTTAAGTAAAGAACATCACTTCCAGCTATGCAGTCAGTCATCAGTCAGTCAGTCAGTCAGTCAGTCAGCCGTCTGTCTGTCTGTCTTTGTAAAGACCAGCAGGTCACATAGTGCTGACGGCCGGCTGAAATACCAACCACCCTCATCCATCAGCGCACAACACCACACACAAACACACACACACACACAACACTGCTACTGGAAGTACACAACGATTGCACAGTTAAAGTTGAGCTCTGTGAATCTGACAGACACATTTCAGCTTTAATTAAAGTTTAATCTCATCGGCTCAGTCCGACTCTGGACTATGGTGTTTGCATTACCCACACTGACCAACCGTCTGAAACAACCTGCTGCATGTGTATGTTTATCTGCAGAATATGCAAACATCAACACTACACACACAGATGCACACATATGTCTGTCTCTCTGTCATCGCCTTGTGGGTGGGCTTGCTGTTTAAAGATGTGTCTTTGTAACTGAAGGTCAGAGCTTCAAATCAATAAAGTGTCTTGACCTCAAAAGTGAAGCCTGTTTGATAAGGGACCTTTTACTAGTTTGTTTTATCTCATTAAATTGATAAGTCAATATGTTAACATTATTCATACTGGAATGTATTTTAGAACTGTGTCAAATCATACCTGGAAAGAAGGAATTTTAATCCACTTTGGTAATAATTATCCTTAATAAAAAGGCAATTCATTTGTTGAATAATTGATTGATTCTGTACAGAAGAAATTTAAATGTTAATGCCAAGATAATAATACAGCTGTTGGAAACTTATTTAAAAAACAAGTAAGTGGATGAAAAGAAATGTCATTGGTCCATCTGTCATATTTCATAATTACTCTGCCCGGGTTTCCAAGCAGTTAGCACCACCAATCCCAGCAACCACAGTTACACCCAGCCTTTGGGATGGCAACTTATTGCTCAAAAGTCCCTGAGTAACTGTCTCACTGCAAGCTGTAAAACAACTAAACCAACAGGGATGGAGAGAGGGACAGTAGAGAGAACAAGAGAAGGCATGGGAGTGTAAACACAAACAGCAGCCACAGTGAGACAAAAAGAAAAAATCTAATTTTGACTGGTCGTTTTAGATGATGAAAAGTCTGACAAACTGAAACAAAAGAAATTGCACTCAGAGGAGAAGATGTAAAGAGATAACTGTCTCACCTCAGTCTGCACTGCTATCACCAACTACATACACACATTCCTACACACACACACACACACATCAACTGTATATGAGTGCACGCTCAAATAAACATATTTTCATTCCTACCTGTCAGAGTGGCCTCTTCCCTCTTTCTCTCTGGTTCCTCTTATCTATCTTTTAGTTTTATACACTTGAATCAAAATTATTCCCTTTCATAGTCCATTTGAATGACTGACTAGCTGACTGGCTGACCAGCTGGAAGACTATACACTCACGCTCCTTCAGACAGGCAACAACAAGTAGCACTGCACAATCACAAGCCCTGCCCTCTAGGGAGGATTTACACCCAGCCTCCCTCCTGCTGCTGTGTTTGGGAGGAGTTTTCTTCTTCAGCCGAGTTGTCTCTTTGACCCCGGCCCCCTGAAACCCTGCTGCCCCCAGCACCAAAGAAACCCCCGCCACCTCCACCTCCACCCCCCCTCTCGCCTCTGTGTTCCCTGCACAGCCTCATATTTCATGCTCCAAGTCTTTTTGTTTGGGAGTTTTTACACCAACAACCACCAACTGGTCTGGTACTTAGAGAAGATTTAGATGTGACCTAATGTTGCTGTTTGCAGAGCGGGGATGAATAAAAGCGTGATCTCTGCATGGTTGTGACATGTTTGAGAAACTTGAGGTGCACTCAAGACTCATGAAGTTTAACTACTTGACTCCGTGTTGGCCGAAACATAAATCAGCTCAGCCTCAGAGTTTAAAATCTAGTTGGAGCGTTCTTACAATACAGCTTTCAAATATGGAAGGAATGTTGTCAAAAAATGATTATACTTCATGTGGTGAAGCAGATGAAACAAGAAGAAGAGTTCTGCTGATATCATTACATCAGGTATGAGGTCATGTTGGACGTGCGTGTGTGTGTGCGCTGGCTGGCCCTCAGGACAACACTCTCTCCTGTCTTTGTCCTCCTGTTCCTCTGTATTGTCTACAGTTGATAACACCCAGACACGTGCATGTGTGTGCGTGTTTGTGTGTGTGCATTTCCTTTCAGACAATACATTCGAGCCCATCCTGCCGCTATGAAAGCTGAGATGATCAGATGGCCCGCATTGAGACACACAATACATTACGTCTTTGATCTTGGAGCTATTCACACAAATTATTAAGACTAAGAAATCCACTTAAGTGCATGAGGGCCAAAAATGTCCTTATGGTGGTAAAAGAAGCCTTAGTTTTTATCAACCTATTTATCTTGCTATCTTATTCCTTATAGTTTTAGATATTAGACTGACGATTAACTTCAGTAGGATAATATCGCTAATATCAAAAAGGAGAGACCAAAAAACCAAACATCTATTAAATGTCAAACATACTAACTTTTTGGTTAATCTTTGACCAGCCACATTTGCTGCAGCTGTCCGTACTCATTCAGTTTTGCAATACGATGGATAACATCATTTTAGGAGTCTCTACTTTTGGTTTCATTTCCAAGTAAGTAGCTTGGATTATATGGTTAAACATCAGGTTTGTTTACAATCTGTGAAATCATTTGGCCACTGCTGCTTCCTGTCTTCCTGTAACAGGTCACAGCTATTAGCCCAGTGAGTAAAATGTCATCTTAAGCCATAAGAATAATCAACAAAACTATGAACTATGGCATTAAAACTAATTGTTTTAGGCCTGTGTTTCCCATGCTGGGGGCCGGGACTTTCACCAGGGGTCATGAGATTTACCTCTGAAAGATGTGGAAGGAAATAGTAAAAAAAATAAAAATAAAAAATTACATTGATTTTTTAAAATCCTTTATCATTGTTTTACCTCTGAAATGTGGTGTAGTTCTCCTCCCAATGCTTAAAACATATTAAAGTAAAAACAATCTGAGAAGGGAAAATCTCTCTTCAGTCATGAGGCCTCACAAATAGATCAGGAGTCACATGTGAAAAGGCCTGGGAACCACTGTTGTAGGCTGTAGTTTGCTCACATTTGAGGATTTTTCCTTTTCATCACAGAGTACAGAAGAGGTCCACAAACGTTCACAAAAACTAGTTGCTAAAACAAGTCAGAGTCACTGCTAAATCTAAAAGTCAAATCTCTAACAAGCCACTAAACTTAGGGTCACTTAAATCCATGTAATATAAAGACCCTGAGGCATTATGTAGTGCTGATCTAATCATTAAATACATATGTTTTTAGCCCATGCACAATAACAAACAGTGAGTAGAGAACACAGGCTGAACCCAAGTGTAGAAGTTGCTCCTGGACTCCTGTGGAAGGGCTGGAAGTGAAAATATTCAGCTGAAGCCGATTTTCATTTTTTTCTGCGTAAATCTCACACAGGCATGTAAAAATCTTTTGTGTGTGTGAGGGTGGTGTTTCCAGGAATCTTCACATTGAGTCAGAAGAGTAATCTGTAATCATCTCCTGAATCACCTGAGCCCTTCCAAAAAAACAGGGTTGGGAGGTGGGGGTGTTGTTCATAGGGGTCAGAGCAGAACTATAATCCTTTACTGACATGTATCTCTGTGATGAAAGATTTTATCAAGTTGTTTGCAAAAGATTAAATCTCTCATGACAGCAAACACATCCTCACACTTCTAAAAGATGTGTTTCAGCTGGCTCCACACTACAGGTTGTAGTGCTGTATGGCTGTGACATAGTAATGGTGATTCCATCCACCAGTTTTTAGGCACATTTTCAGTATCAGCAACCCAGACCACCAGACTTCAAGTTCCATTCCTCAATCTACTGTATGGAACACACATACTGTACATGTCATATTTCCATCCATGTGATTTTCCACCATTTGAGGTTTGCTCTTTAAAATTATATCATCTTGTTGCCTCCTTTTCTTCTAAATTTGTATTTTTAAATAGTAGTCACTGCCTGACTGCATTTTTCTTTGCTGGAATCACACTATAACTAGTAGTATATACAAGTGATAATACATGGTAGGGTGTCCTGATGTACAAAAATAAAACGTGGAGAACGGCTTGGTGCAAAGCATTTCCTCCTCTGGGAATTTACCAGAGTATTTTTAGAAGTTTTATTGTGTACACAGAATTAATTGTACTACACAGGATGCGTACAAGATTAAGGCTTTATCTTCCATTATAGAAAGGTTTGCAGACCAAACTATTTATTTTACTGCATTTTTTAAATGTTTGAGAGGAATACCATACGATTAAAGCCATTTCCTGTACTTCCTGTCGGTGTGAGTCGTCAGGCCAAGCCCTGCTTTGGCACATTGGCACTCGGGTAGCATAGCGTGTTGGCACTACGCCTCGCTGAGTCACTCATTTCCAAACACTGACCACCAATCCACCTCAGGGCACCAGTGTTTCCCAAACCATTAAATAGATGGGTTTGGCTTCCACACCTTCTGGAGCTGAAACCTGCGCATAATTGGATTTGAGGACTATTGGTTTATTACACTTGTTGTTATCAAGAACAATTTGGGGGTGTTTTTCTTTCGTTTTGGTTCCTCTCCCTGTAGAGTTTTCTGTAACGGATATCAACTGTGCAAGGAACATTTTTTTATTTTTTTTATTTCATCCTGTCCTCCCCCTTTCTCCCTTTTCTCTCCCCCTCATTCCATCCACTCATCATCTCCCACTCCCTGCCCTCTGTCCTCCTCCACTCCCTTTTTCCCTTTTAGATCTATATACAGACAAGCTTCCATGTGAGTGTTTCTGATCAGAAAAGTGTGAAGTGTAAACAGTTCAATGTTTAGGCCACTCCTCATTCCTCCAGTTGCTCAGGGTCTTAAAGAAGGAAAAACCTTTGGTCAAAATCTGTTTGTTCAGGTAGCTAAAGTTTTCCGACTCATGCAATAAAGGTTTTTGTGGAACATCAGCGTCACCAGTCGATCCACAGGTTATTTTAATTAACCTCACAGCGCTGCATAATTTGACAGGAGCATCACTCATGATTCACGGCAGCTTTTACATAAGATGCATCTGTAAAGGTTGCAACATGCAGCTGCCTGGAGCAATTGTCAAAAAAATCTGGCGTAAGCAATTTCATTTCCTCTGCCAGAGTCCTCAATAACACCAAGAAAGTGGAGAACATTACACTGCACTGGCATCCTGTGTGTCAAAGGATAGGTTTTAAAATCCTATTACTTCTCTGTAAAGCACTAAATGGTCTCAGACCTAAATACATCTCTGATTTATTTGTACATTAGAAGGCATCCAGGACCCCTCAGGTCATCTGGGAGAGGTTTACTCAGTGTTCCCAGAATCAAAACCAAGCAAGGTGAAGCAGCTTTTAGTTTCTATCCTCCCCCGCCCGTGGAACAAGTTTGCTGAAAACCTGAGGTCTTTCTGTCTTTTTTTGGTCTTATTTCTAATATATTCCTATGCTTATATAAAGCACTTTGATTTGCCTTGTGTCTCAACGGTGCTATATAAATAAACTGACCTTGTCTTGTCTTAATGTCTTTATGAGGCATAGCGTGCAGTATTACACACAAATGATCTGATTTATGTGTTAACCATGCTGACAAACTTTAAAACCAGTGAAGGATACATCACAAAAAAGTCAGTTGCTGTAGCTTAACTGCTTAAGATTTAAGAGACAATATCCTCCACAAAGTCCAAATTTACTCTGATGTACCTCTTCATGAAATATTTATGTTTTTCGATGTTCCTATCTTGAATCTCTCTAACTCCAGGAACTGGATCTTCGATGTTTTGACGTACAAGAGATAACAGCAGAATGTTGATGGCATAGTTGGTGTTACTTACACATGCAAACAGAAACAGCAAGATGTTTATGGTATTAACTCTAGGTCATGTTGATGAAAGGAGATTACCCTGGTTCAGTCTGTACTCCTTGGTAAAATGTGACATAAATTATCTAACATGTAAACGTCATAGACCTGTAAACCTCAGCACGACACAAGACAAATTTAGTTCTCTTAACATCACAAAAAAACACTCTCAGCTTGTGAAGAATGTGATGTTGTCGGAGGTTGTCAACTAAAAAACAGATCTGTAACAGCTGGCAGTGGTTGAAGACATGAGGCCAGTTTGAACTACTGGCATCATAGGTCATAGCAGCATAGAGTATCATAGGTCATGGTGTGATAAGTCTTAGAGAGCACTTAAGTTAGGCTTTATAACTGCTGACAAACCAGCTAACAGAACAGAGCAGAATTAAATGAAAAAACAATACTAGCAGGTTCATATCTGAAATCTGATCTGGCTTAAAGGAGCCATTTATATGTTTTGCTATTGCAACATAGCTAACAGTAGCAATAATAGCTGTTCAGTAAATAGTCATTGCAAGTTCGGCATCAAACTTCATTAATTTAATCACCAAGAGCTGTCTCCAGTGGTGGAAAGCAACAGCAATGTTTGCTTCTAGTTCTATCACTTCTTTTCTTCTACTGAAGCATGCTAACCAGCTATCCCAGGCCCGGCTGGCCCGTCTTGTCTCTTCCCAAAAGCAAGTCACTATAGCATCCAGACTGCCCTGAAGAGGTAACGCTGCCATTGTAACTGCGACCACCACCACTGCTTCCAGCAAGGAACCATGTTCAGTCCCTTTAAAGTATGCTGCTGCAGGTAAATGAGCCATTAATCTCTGCCCTCCTTCAACAACTTAGTGTGATAAACAGCCCAGTGATAGCTAAAGTTGAGTTGACAGCTGTGCATATTATTGTGAAAGATAAACTTCTATCTTTGGTCAACAAACAAACTAACTCCCAACTGACCACTGTAAGTATTCTGCCACCATGGAAACATCACTGTCCACCAGGGACACAAACAAGCAAACAAACTGTATGCATGAACACCTGCTCTCTCTCTCTCGCTCTCGCTCTCTTTCTCTCCCACACACACCCATGAACAATGTAAAACTCGTGTCAGTCCATGTTTAGCATGGCATAGAATAGCAGTGTGTTGTCTGTGTGCTCTGGTATTCATATTATTAACTTCCTTAGCTCATGAAATTCAGGAAGGGACAAGACAGCTGGTGTAGCTCAGAGAGCTGACCTGAGTGTGTGTATGAATGAATGAATGAATGACGTTAAAAATTATGCTAAATTAATATTTTTTGTCCACAAGATGCTCATATAGTCCTTCTCCTTCTACTCTGACAATTGACTGTAGATTATTTTATCCAAGAGTTTAACAAGGCAGCATCAAAACAGTCAGATGAAACTAATTCTATTTCCATGTGAACAGTAATGTCTTCCCTCCTAAGCTTTGATTCCATACTCGTCATAAAATTCCTCTTAACGTGACTCAGGTGTTGATTTTAGGAAAATATATTGGGAGGGAGAAGTCTGCACATACAGTTCACCACACTGTCACCACATCAGTCGGGGTTTGTTGGGGTTTTTTTGGAATAGAAGGTGGCTATTTGGTGAACAGCAAACAGGCAGTCCTGAGGGAGTTCAGCAATGGTGACTGAGGCTCTGTTAACTACCGTGTGCAATCCATGCCTTTTAGTTTGACCTCTTTGGTGTGCAGAGAAGCACAGACAGTAATAAACATGTGCGTGTTAGTGTGCATCACTTTGAAAACGTACGGCACATGATCCAAATTAGAGGTTACAAGTGGAAAGCAAATACTAACCCTGCAGCTTTCAGATGACTTCAGTGATTTAATAAACCTAGCAGCTGTAAGAATCACACATTAATATAATTAGGTGATTACAGACAATAATTCCATGTGCCAATGTGTGCATCAGCGTAAACTGTGACAATAAAGCACAATAAAAAAATAAAAATCACACTTTCAACACTTTAAGTCGAGCATCAATATAAGTAAATATGGCAATAACCTGACATGTTTGCCCTTCTTTCAACTTAAAACTACAAAAAGGGAATACAGCTAAGGTTAAACTTAATCTTTTAAACATAAGTATCCACAGAATAGCTTCAGTGCTATGCAACAACTGTAACTAAACACAACCTCAAACTAAACTGCCTCAAATATGTGAAATATGAGCATACATGTTTGGGTTTTACTGATGCCTCCGATTTCACCCTCTAATTGTTCTAATTGGAGCATCTCTACTCCTCTGCTGCATTTTAATTCCTGCCAACGAGGAAAGTACCTGGCACATACATACACACACACACACACACACACACAGGACTACTATTCTAGCCACGTAATCATATACTGTAGCCAACAAACAGTAATATGATGAAATTAATATGTGCCTGGACACAGTGTGTGAGAATGCATGTGCTTTATGCTGAAGGTGCTCTCGCAGGAATGCTCTTATCTGGGTCAAATGTTGAGTTGGCATTTTTGGATGGTGTGTGTGTTTGTGTGTGTGTCTGTGTGAAGGAGGCCATTAGCTGAACAAATCTGGCCTTTGTGGTAATGATAGAGGTGGCAGGCTGCCAGGCAGACAGATAATACCACAGTAGTTGGTGACGGAGTGATTTCAACTAGAGGCTGTTTCACCTCAGCAACGGTCCTAAACCCACAGGTCGAGGCTCCGCCAGCGGTCACACAGTGATCTCAGGAATGTGAAAATGCATGTTTTTAAAGGAGGAATCCGTGAAGTCCTCATCTGCTGTTTAGTGTATATCTTTGTCACTCATTGCTGCCTTGTTACTCACATATCACTTGTCATTCAAAAGGTGTCCGCAGCACAGAAAAGAGTGAAGGAGAAGTCATAAGGACTTAAAAAAGATAACCACAGTGCTGAGAGGATCAGACTGCACTCACACTAAGCTATGTAATTACACAATGGCGAATGTTACTGACATTGGCGCTTTGAATGTTGTTGCCAAAAGGAATTGTAGGATGCCACTATTTCCTTTCCTTCCATAAAGGTGGTCCAGTGTGTTCTATGCTAAAGGAGATTTTTTTAAAAGGAAGTACTGAAACACCTTTCCTTAGCATTTAGAGAATTCAACCAGCTCTTATCATGGCTACCACTTAGATACTTCCATCTCAATGCTACAAAAGGAGAATGAGACAATAGTACAGAGAGAAAAACTTGCTAGATGAAATGTCATACATAAATGTCAGTGCATACATACTGTAAATGTTTTTAAATGGGTAATGCACTGGGACCATGAAATTTCCCCCCTGAGCTGACTCTCTTCAAACAGGCATTATTTCATATTTTAACTTCATACTGGCTAATGATGTGACCTGTTTGACTTCAAGTGTATATCAAAAATGTTGTTAACATTTTTCCTGATCTTTTCTAGATGACAAAAAATGCAAGACACTAATTAACATGAATTACTTACAAAGGAAAAAAACTTTTAACTATTTTAACTTTTCTCCTCTGATTTCTTAGACTTTCAATATTTCTTATCGCCTCTTAACATTTCTACAGTGGAAATGACTAGCAATAAAAAAGAATTTGCACAAAACGTAACATCTGTCAAAGACGTTGCTGTGAGTTAAAAGTTTTTTTTTCTTAACTCACCGCAGCTTGTGGTCTGTTTTTGTTTTTAAAGACTCTCCATTCCAGATGGGCTACCAAATTGCCGTCTTTATAGTCGCTACTTCCTCTGACAAATGCACTGTGGTTATTGAAACAAATGTGATGCACTGTTTTGGTTGCAAAGTGGGTATTTTGGCAATACAAACACACCAATTTAAAATTTTGTTTCTGCCTTTGCAATGTAAAAGTGGTCGCATTGCTCGACGAATCAAATGTCCCTGTGTTACACATCAACTCCAGAGAACTGACTAAAATAATTTCTTTCCTTGGTCTAAACTGGACTCATGCACGACTCAGTCACCAAGACAACAGTGAGATTTCACAGTATAATGCATGGGAAACTGAGCAAACAAAGCAGCCTGTCACGCACACACCGACCGACACACACACACATCCATGCATGTATACACACACACTAGAAGTGATTAAACTCAGCAGGACTGCAGGCCTCAGCACTCTTCTCCTAACTTACTGACAGCTTTGGAAGTGTTCACATTTATGTGTTTGTGCGTGTGTGTGACACAGTATTGTCCTCCAGCAGACAACCCCCACCACCACCAGCAGACCACCCCCTCAGGCATAAGCATGTCTTTGCATGACACTAATGCTATCTGTCTCTGTCTTTCTGTCTACTCTCTGGGTGCACAGGCAGAGAGACAGAGAGATGGAAACTTGGGGACTCCGACACGGAGCCAGAATCAACAAGCTGATGGCACAGATAAGGAAAGTTTGGTCAGTCTGTGAGTCTGTGTGTGTGGATGTGTGTATCTGAGTACCTCTCCTCCTCTCTCGCTCCCGGAGGAGGCGTAGAGAAGTAAGTAGGTGCAGGCGGTGGAGGTGATTGTGCACTCCAAGTTCCAAGAGGTCATACTCTGAGAGGTGGAGCAGGTCCTGAAAAAAATAAAAATACACACAAACGATTATTTTCAGTACAGATTAATTTGCTAATTATTTTCTCGATTCATTATTTTGTTTAAGATATGGAGTTTACTGTCATGTACAACAAAGAAAAGCATCAAATATACACGAGAAGTCGAACCAGCAAAAATTGGACTTTTTTGCTTAAATAATGACTAAAATGATTATGCCATTAACAAAGTAGTTGCTCATTAATTTTCTTTTGACAGACTAATCGATTAATTGACTAATTGTTGCAGCTCTACTGAAGTAATAAAACTAATGCAATGTTAATGTAACTTTCAGAAACCCTCTGTTGGTCCTCTTCTACAAGGCTGAAGAGCTAAAAGATTTAACAAATGGTCAACTATTTTGCAAAGCCAAGAGATATTTTTCTCAGCAGCTGGTGAACAAAACAAAGGCTGATATGAAATAGACTTGCATCTGATTGCTTATGAAAGGTGGTGAGAGTGAAGACCTGAACATACCACTGTGGCCCCATTCCTAAATTTGCTTTGGCGTCCACTTGTCCCTCGAGCAGTCAAAAGTCTCTTAATGGAGCTTTAAAACTTAAGTCACATTAGCTGACTTAATTTCAGAATAAAATGTTAGTAGTTGTTTTTACAGCTACAGCGTGTCATGATTTAAAACACCACCTTTATATGGAAAGTCTTTCATGTTATAGTCATGGCAGAAAAATGAGACAAAGAGATCTGACCCCATGGACCAGTCTACAGAGTGAACTCTGACACCAAGCTCAACAGAGTCTCAACCCTGACTTTGACCAGCATCAGATGGTCATCTTACTCAAATGACACACAAGAATATTTCCGGCTCTCTACTTTGGGTTGAAAGTGGTACGGGACACAGAGACAGTTGGAGACCAGGACACTGTCTCACCTTTCTTCTTCTTCTTCCCTGTCATGCCCTTTCCTCACATTTCTGATTTTGCTAAGTTGTCAGCAGTGCTCAGACATGCACTGGTTTGGGAAGGGACTGAACCACAGCCTTATGTTGCTCTGTTTCACTTCCTTTATTTACATAGCATCCTCGACATCCTCCAAGAGTAGGATGAGCTGATTATAGTGTGTATGCATGACTTCTGTGTGTTGACTGATTTATGGTACTGAGGAGAAGGGGTATAATTTGTGACAGAAAATGTGCTGCTCAGGTGTTAGGGGTTAAACAGTTTATTAGGATGAGATGTGTCAAAATACCACTGTAAGAATACTTGTCAAACACAAACAAATAGTGGCCATGGTGTAACTCATGTCGAAGGCTTTTTCATTCTTTTCACAACTATTTCTGTCACTTTTCATGTGAGCAAACCTATGACTGCCCTCCAGGATGGCTGTCTGCAGTAACACTTCTCTCCACCCACCGATGTGGCTCTCCAGAACAACTATAAACACTTGAAACTAGTTCTGCTTGAGCAAAACCCAACCCTTACTCGGGGGCTGATATGAAACTGTGATGAATTCTTACGTTTGTTCTTTCCAGAAAGTAGAAAGTACAATTCCTAGCATCAGCATTAACACCTGAGTTTATATGTTGACTTAGATTGTCATACAGGGAAAGATACCGTTGTGCCTGGTGGAAGTTAGGCAGCACACAGTCTGTCTAGACACCTCGGTGGCTCCAGCAGAGCAAAAGAAAAATGCTGAGGCCCCTGGTGACCTCCTATCTTCCAAAAGTGTGCCGTCTCCTCCCCTCATCCTGCTCCTGTCATTACAGCATTGTCCAAAACACACGAACAAACACACCCTGCCTCACTTCAACCCCCACTATGGTATTAACGTAAATGACCCCTGAAATAGCCCAGTGAAGGAGAGCCACAAAGTCTTTGAACCAGAGGTCAAACTCATACAGTAATGGAACGACACAAACACACACACACACACATGTAAATGACACACACTGTCATCACAGGACACTCCCAGCTCAAACCAAGGCCTTGTTGTTTTGGTTTCACAACAATACGACCATTCTCTGAGTTCATCACAAACAGTGCTCTATTTAGATGACACGAACATACAGTGGGCAAATCCATGAATACAAACACACTCACACACACAGACGCACAGACACACACACACACACACACACACACACACACACACACAGAGAGCAAACTTGAGCAGAAACACTGCACAATCAAATTACAGTCACTCTTAGTTACATACAGCGAGTTAGAAGTTATACACTCAGTCACAACCACACACACATACCTGCATACCAAAGTAGCCAGTTGCTCGCATGCACACAAACCGACCCAAAATCACTCACTCACATACATACACGTGTGCACGCACGCACACACAGACACACACAAACACACACACACACACACACACACACACACACACACAGCAAGTTGCAGGAAGGCAAGTTTCAAAAATAACTCGTCAAACAAGAGCAAACACACACAAATAAACAAGTCTGAAAACCACAACCACTGTACACGTACATGGATACATAAGCACATACAACACACACACACACACACACACACACACACACACACACACACACACACACAGCTGGTCATTGCGGTCAACGTGCCTCGACAGCACAATAATAACACAGGTTAAAGAGGAAGACCCTACATTACTTCTGCTGATGTTAACATGAGCAACACATGCCCCTTGACTGTGTGTGTGTGTGTGTTTGAGAGAGACATGGCTGGCTGGATATCACAAGCCTTATCTATCTCTGAATCTGTCTCCTCCCCTCACTCCGTTGCTCTCGTCTCGCCCTTGTGTCCAACAGCAAGTTGACATGTTTTCTTTATCCACATCATGCAGAGCTGAACAACAATATGAACTCTCATACCAGTCCTGTGGAGAGTTGATATAGCAGTTGTGAATGTTGGTTTTGCCCGCGTGAATGTTGTTGCAATGATGAAGGTGCAAGTGAATGAAAAGGAGAGCACAGATGCAGGGACAGTTCTGGGCATTAGACACCTCACCATGTAGCTGTAATCTGGATTTTTCAAAAAATGTATATTTCTGATGTTAAACTGATTTTATGACTGAATTTGTGGTTTTACATCTTAATTTAACATTATTCTCTGTTCATGCCATCATTACAAATACAGATCCAAGTGACATATGACAGAAAGTTAAAAATCAAACTCTTTTTTGACTCCTCTACCTGCAGTGTGAACACAACCTAAACCATAAGACGGGGCTGCAAAATAGAAGAGTATCTCCCCTAATGAAACCCTGTACATTCACTGTGGTTTTGGGTAGAATCGCTGGTGGGAAATTTTGTCTGCGCATAGGAAGCTACCCACTGAACCATGAGATGAAGCACAAAATTGGTTCAGAGGTTTTTGGACATCTGTGGTGAGTCCAAAAGTTTAGTCTAAGTTTGTGAGTCTAAGTTTGTCAGAGCTAATGAAGTGTAAACACAAGTACTGTATATACCGCTGTATCAAAAATAATAAGAATCTGGAAATGCTCTTTGGACACTATGTGCATGTAGCTGTTGGCAGTCTTAATGATGTTGGCTGAGTTGGTTTTTACCACACTGCGTGTTGTGTTAACGAGCAGCCTGGATGGCTAAGAAGCACTGAGCCGAATATTGTTGTCATAATATCCACAGGAAAGTTAGCAACGCTGTGCTGAGCTCATTATACATGGAGAATGGTGGAAAGAGAATTAGTCTCAGATCCCTATAGCTGGACAGAGACGATTAAGAGTAAGAGAGGTGTCAGTCAACTGCTGGTGCTAGTGAATTTTAAGAGAATATTTCACACAGCAACTTCAGTCTTAACTCCATTATGGCTGAATGAGAGTAGAACAACACTTTTGTAGTTGTCTCACCTTGTTTTCTGTACATCCCTCTCCTTGCCACTTTCACCTCCTTTTTCATAAGCTCTTCCCATTATGCCTTCACTACTTACACCAATGTATTCTGGGTAAACATTAGCGGGAGGTAATGGAATAATTCATGTCTTATTGGCTAATCAATCTCATCTCCTAGCCAATGGCTGTTCAACATTCAGAATGAAGTAGGTTAATGGTTGGATGTTAAAACAGCCTCCATATCACTGTCCATTCAGTCTAATAGGCCTGTGATGAAGTTTTATTGGGCTGCTTTATTAGGCTGTTGTGGGAAACACTCTTAATAACAGCTATTCTTCCAGTTGGCTTTGCCAAAATAGAAATGTTTTCTTATATAACATTTACTGAAATCCCCCTTTTAAACTGACATGTTAAAGGGTCAGTTCATCCAAAGGAGAGAGTTTTATGTACTGAATCTGGTGGGTGCCCTTTTCTTTTTTACATCTGCTGTATTATTAATGCTACAGTTTCACTAAAGAAATTTCTTGCTAAAAAGGATGCTGCTACTGGTGCCCCCCTCAATCTCCCCTGGCATCAATCTGGGTGCACTGTGGGTATTCATTGCGATGTGTTTGGGGTTTTGCTTCAGGTGTTCTGACTGGAAAACATGGCAGTGGCTGTGGAAACTTGAAGACTTAAGCCAGAAAATTTGTTATTCAGAAGATGCAAAAAGTTGGAGACTGCTCTCACCAGACAAACAACACAAGTTGTAGGTAGAACTTATGGTAGAACACTTAAAACAACCTATGCTAACATTTTCCTGGGTTTGCCAATTTGTGGCCATGTAAAAAATGACTGTTTCTGAGACGCAGTCATTTAAATGTAGTCATTATCATCATCATCATCATCATCTAAAGCTCCTACCTCCTCAGCTGTCTAAATTTACAGAGAACATCTTACACAACATCTGAAATTTGACCATGCCTAAGAATGGAGCTTTGAACTGTCTTTGCAAAATAAGTGTAAAATGCAGTGCAGTGTCCCAAATATTTTAGAAAATAGAGATGACAGACAGTGTTAACATTCTACACTTAATAGTACTTAATAGTTTGCAGTGGTAAGCACTTACATAAAATGTTTTTGTCAAATTTGGGGAGGACAGATGACATTTGTTGTTTACTCTACTCTTCGAGACTTTCTCAAGAGGTTTTCGGGAATTTGTTCCAGTAACCTTGTAGGTGCGTTTATTCTAACGCTGGGATATTTTAGAGACAAGAAGCTGAAAACATTTTGTTTGTGCATGTACGTGTGCTTGTATTACCTCTACACCATCATATTCCTGCTCCAATGCTGTGCAGTACTGCGGCAGTCCCAGCTGGCTCAGCCATCGGGAGATAGACTGGTGCTTCATGATGATACATACACACACACACAGGCATGTACACAAATGTACACACACTTTGCCACTCACACACCTCAGATGGAACCTGAAACAGAGAAGGAATAAAAGAGCAATTGAATAGAAAACCTTTATTCTTTAATGTCACACAATGGTAGATTTAATGCTGCCTGTAATTGCAGCATGTAATCTAATTAAAAAGAGACACACAAATTAAAATTCCTCATCTCTTCTCTGCTAAGTGACCTTTCACAACTAATGGCTCTGGAATCTGACAGTTTACTATGAGCTGGCTTTTGGAAAGTACAACAGGACATGAATGATACATGTTCACATCATTTCAGGGGGGGTCTGGGAGAAGGAACTTGGAACAGTAATCACAGAAAGGTTGTGGGAGGTTTCACTGAACAATATCCAAACCAGTTCAGTCAGTGCAAGACATAATTTGATACTATTCAAGGCTGCACACAAAAAACACCCCTTCCCCATCAGACTGTAGAAAGTATTCACAGAAACTTTATATCATTGCGTGAGATGAATAAGCAGGGTTTTATTAATTCTATATGATGAGAATAAGTTAGTTTTGGTTCTGAAATTTGAGGACACCTAGTGAGAGCCACAAAGAAGCATTAGGAGCAGTTGAAAAATACAGACGAAATGTTGCATACACTACATTGCATCAGAAAGTTGGAAAATGTTGAGAACCATCGATAGTTGTCAGTGTTTTATACTGTGCATTTAAAAAAATTGCTGTTATTTGTCACTTCTACCCTTGGTTTTCTGTGTCTGTACATTCAACAGACCACTTATTTTCCACAGCAAGGCTGTTCTGTAGCCAAGTCTCGTTCTTTATCAGTCTAATAGGCGATTAGCAGCAACACTACAGATACTCTGATGCTGTAAACACCCCTGGGTGTTGATGTCTCAGTCCCAACAGAGGGCTGATACTGAGACTGAGAATCAAACTCTGTGTCTGTGCCGCCAGTAAAGATAGAGTCACAAAACATTAAACAGAATACTCAGAAAATAACTGGATACTGGAAATAACAGCCTGGCTTATTAATACCACAAATAATTTCACCAAGGAACTCATTTCACCACGGCTGTCACTAAGGCAACATACACACACACACACACACGAAAACAAGGTGATAAAATAATAATTTATGACTGTGTCATGTTACAATAAATCTGGATAAGTACAGTGCAGACAGGTGTAGAATATTTGCTGAGTTAAAAACTGGCTACGTTTAGAAAAAGCCTGTTAGCGTCTTAAACCGGGAGGCTACATTTCTATAGTGCAGTATGTCTGCAGACAGAGAAGAGCAGAGAACAGAACCATATTCAACAGAATATGATTACAGTAAAAATGTACTACTACTTCCCTGTTTAAAGCTTTGTTGGGCCACAGATCAGTGCTCTGCAGCAGTTCCTCAAACATGTGTCATGGAGCACTAAGAGGATTTCAAGTTTCCCAAGTATGCTTGGTTTCCTTGAATGTCAGTGCTTTCAAGGACTGATGAATTCACTAACAGTATAACACTACAGAAGAGGTGTGAAGGTCAATGTGGCTCTTAAAGCAGAGAGAAGGGTATGGTCCTCTCTCTCTGTACTAAACTAGACTTCTCTGTTATTTTATCATGTTCAATGAGAAGAAAAGATACATAAATCAAAGCGCTATGTAATTTTTAAATCAGGATATTGATCTATATCAGTAATAATTTTCCTGGATAATTAATTGGGAAACTGTTAATGGATAACCACATGGATATACCTGTTTTTGGATAATTAAATACCTGATAAATGTATGTTCTTCATTACACTGATTTAAATTATATCCCAATCCACTATTTCCATAAATAAATCCTGTTCATTGTTTTTAATAATTGTCCATAATAGCCTCATAAATCCAGACATATCAAAGGGATAGCTAAATTGCAAACCATATGGCAAAATCTTTGATGGTACACAATATATCATCTTATAGTTCACTGTGTACTGCCAACCATACACTGGAGCACATTTTAATTCATATGTAACACTGATCACATCTATTCTGGGTCATTTTCATGCAAAAACTATGCATAAAAAAGCCTGGTAAATCTCTAATCAACTCATCTGAAGACCAGCTAATCAACTGATTTAGAACATTTACATTATAGATTTTTGATACTCTTCAAAAATGCTGACGGTCTCATAATCTGCAACCCTCAGGAATGGAAGAATATCTGATTTATATGGAAATAATGTTGTTCCAGATCAATGGGAAACAAATTTCTATTGATGAAAACAATAATAGGCTTCTCTGCTGTATTTGAGTACCTGTATCGTTGTGTGTTGTCATTACATGAGTGGCAGAGTGCACATGCATGTAGGGGGTTGTGCTACATTTTACTGTTCATCAGTGTGTGCCTGTATGAATGCATGCATGTGTGTGGTGACATGTCATTGGTACATTGGGACAACAGAAGCCTTGTCAGGCAAAGAGGCGGTGACTGAGCACGTGCAGTATCACCCCTCCACTCCCCACCCAATCATATTAAGTGATGTCACAGAGATGTACACGATCTCACCTAAGGCTGTTGAACCCCACAACAACCGAGTACTCTCCAGGATCCATCTCCATGCACACACACACACACACCCTCAATCACATCAATCTAATCTATGAGTGTGTCATCATGTAGATTAGAGAAGAGGAGTCGTTCATACACTATATGGACTCCTGTCAGTGTCTAACACCATCTCTAGTTTATCCTAATGGAAAAATTGAGGTCGTTCAGGAGAGTGAATGACCTCTATGTTCCACCAGCAATGAGCTTATATACAGTTCATATACAGTACCAGGCATCAGGGGGAGCACTGTTTGCCCTGGTACTCTGTCTGATGTTAATAATGTTAAATTATTTACCAGCAGCAGAATTACCTTTTCTGAAAGCTGATGACATACATTATAATGTCTTAATGAATCAGAAACTAAACCAAACTGTCCTCTACAGACATCAGCTCCAGAGCTTCATTCAGGGAAAGCATGGACACACTGACATCACCCCTTTCTGCCTCTTTTACCCCTCTGTATAAAACTCCACACACTGGTAAATGTGACTACTCAGAGTGAGGTTTACTTGCAGTTTACATTTCAGTCATCTCTCACTGTTGTGTGGAGCCACCACTGTGCCAAACATCCTGGTTCACTTTCACTGATTTAAAAGGGGATATCAAAGATGGAAAAGAGTCTGAGTAACAGTGCCCTCCTTATAATTACCTTAAAAATGTGCTGCAAGTCTTAAAGCCTTAACGACTTTGGTTAATTGAAAAACTTATGCAGCAAGAGGATGCCAATTAAATGCTGTCTGTCTACAACTTTGGATATCCAGACCTTGCAGTGCATCTTTCAGCCAGATGATCCATGCAATAACTGAGCAGCACAGACCACTGAACAGCTGTATGTCATTGTTAAAGTGTTGAGGCTTTTCCCTGATATTGTGAGCGGTTTATCTCGTAAAATTTCAAAAGGGCTCCACATGGCTGGTTGAAATATCTTGAAACATCACAGAACCTTTCCAGACAAACAAATGAACACTTGAGTTCAATTTGAAGACTCGTTGGAAGAAAAGCAGTTTAAGGGAGTAAGAAACTACTTGCTAAGAAAAAGGAAAACATATGCATTTGTTGTTTGTCCTTTGGGAAGGTCAGATTTCCTTTTCAGGATTAAAAACAAACACCGGTTGTCCTCAGAAGGCACGAGCAACTCAGCAGTGAGCCACCAACTGGCCAAAAACTCCTGGAAAAAGACATGCTTATACACATTCCCAGTAGTGCTGACAGGAGGGGACAGTACAGAAGATGTCAGCAATTGTAAGCAGAAAAGAAGTGAGCAATGAGGAAAAGTATACCCAGTAGAACCAGTGAACAAGTTCACTATCAAGAAAACTGAACCCATAATGTGTCCCTGGAGGGTTCTTCTTCCTGTCCAGTCCAATCCAACCTTCCTCCCCTCTCCTCTCCCTGTTGGCTTGACCTCAGCTTTTTCCCATGACCACATTTCTCTGGAGCGTTGTCACAGCATCAATTTTATTATAGAATATATAAATAGAGCTATCCCAGCATCCCACTTACTGGATGATCTAAACAGCCCTGGCTACTTGACAGACACTCACCAAATACTTAAGGAACTATGGCAAACAACAAACTCCAAAACTTAAGTCCAGAGCAGCCAAGACAGCATTAGAGGACAATTTCCCTTTCACTCAATCACTCTCTAATGTCTGTATTGGCTGCCTTTTACAGTCCAAGGGCATCCATTTTGCCAATCACATTAGACTGACACAATCCAACCAATTGAATTAAGCTGCAAAAATAACATCAGCATCACCACCAAGCCAATTCCAGCTCCTATTACTGAGCCAGGCAGCACAATTTTTTTTACTATTTCAAATGAAGGACGCTGTGCAGGAAAGATGAGACACCTTCACTGAGTTACAGTACCAGGCAGTGATGCTATTAATCCAGGTTGCACAGAAGGTTGATTCCTATTTGTCCTATATGAGTGAAATAAAAGACATGTGCTGGAAATATAACAATCCATTCCAGCTAGAAAACAACCAAGGTCAATGCACATTCACAATACACAATAACCCAATATTAATATTTTTCTAATATTGACACATAGAAAGAAAGCTTTCACTGACAAACGTATGGTGGTAATAAAAAAGTAGGAACTATTTGGAATTAATTGGTTTTCTGTTTTGATTGGTAATGAAATTTGATTTGAGCTTCACCTAAGTCACAAATATAGGCAAACACAATGTGTTTAAGCTACTAACACACAAACAACTACAGTCTCTATCGATCACATCCATTAAACATCCACAGTGCTGCAAGTGGATTTAATAACTGGTCGAACCTCCTTTAGCAGCAGTAACTTCAAAGAAGCACTGCAGATCAGAACTGCCCCACATTCAGGAGGAATTTTGGACCACTCTTCCTCACAGAACTGCTTCCATATTCTTAGGATGTCTGATGTGAAAAGGTCTCTAAGGTCATTCCACAGCATTAAGCATTAAGGTTAAGGTCTGTGCTCTGGCTGAGCTTCTCCAAAAGGCAGACTTGTTGTTTAAAGTTATTCTGTAGTAGATTTACTTCAAAGTTGGGAACTTGGGAATTCATTTTCCCCTCCATTATGGCAAGCTGTCCCAGCCCAGAGGCAGCAAAGTAGCCCCAAATTGTGATGCTCCCTCCAACATACTTCCTTGCTTTACATAAAAATTATTCCAATAAATTCTACACTGTGGGGTGTGGTAAAAGAGAGCACTGATATCAGATCAGATCTTCAGATAACACAGACATTCCTAGTCTTTCTTGACAGTATTTACTGTAAACTTGTACATGCAGTTATCTGCAACTGAAATGTGTCACAGGGGACAGGTCAAAGCATCAAATGTAACTGACTCCATTGGCAATTAAAAGGTAAACAATGTACATGTAGGTATACAGCTTTGCCTCCAAAAAATAAAACCAAGTCCTGAGACAAAACAGATGTTTTCAAATTCAAGAGAAATTCAGTGACAACTGAACTCTGTGGTCTGCAGTGCTTTTCAGCCACAAACATCTGCACCACATCAAACACAAAGAATAATATCACACCTCTAACGTGATATCCCACAACACATATTTTTGATGTTGTGTGTTCAGTGCAAAACTTGACCTGAGCATATAAATGAAGGCAGCAACATTACAGATGCTGAGATGCTCCATGGCCTCTCCTGAACTATTTCAGAGGTGTGATAATAGATTTTGTCAGAGGTGGAATATCATTTTCTCCCTGTGGTTGTGTGATTGCACTTGACAACATGTCTGAAGCTGTCTGAATGTGCTTACCTGTAGGTTACAGTAACTATAGAGGCAGCTGGAATATGACAGAGGAGCATATTTCACTGAGGATCAAGACTATAACTACTGCTTTTTTCAACAAGGAGGCAGTTATCCTACGGTTAAAAACATCTCCCCTTTGCTTGTCTTCTATTCCTCCAAACTTGTTTTCTTCCTCCTCTCCTGTAGCTCCTGTTTTTTTCTCTTCTCTTCACTTTTGTTTCCAATCTCTTCCTCTCCAGACTGCTGATATTATTTCACCACCTTACTATTCTCTGTGCCATCACTTCATAACTCCTCTCCTAACTTGTCCTCTGCACTTTTGTGCGTGGTTTCTGTCTCTTTCTGTCCCTCCTTCCATCCTACTTTATCTATTTATCCTGCAACATCCTATCAGAGAATTCAAGCCACTTCACAGCTGTCTGCATTTGGTGCATGTGAGCATGTGTGAGCTGAGACTAAACCACGGCCAGAGGGGTTTGCGAAATTGACAACTTCATACCACTTCTCTCTCTCACATACACAGGTGCATTTCAAGCATGGCTGGGCTTGCAGCTAAGTAGCCACACAGCAGCAAACATCTTATTTTTGTGAAATGCTAGATGACTTTCACTGGGTCTGTGCTGCAGGCAGAGGGGCCATTATCACACCACACCACCATATCAGCAGTTTCTCATTTGGTTTGGATTTTTGCTTCCAGGTGGTTACATTTCATGTAAAGTTTTTCTTTTCTGGTCCCAAACTGATTCAAATGTTCTCTCAGATGCTAATTTTCCCTGCTTTATAGGGTATTTAAATACAAGTGTGTCTGTATTTCTTTTACAAGCCAAAACAAGAAACAAGAAAATACCTTGGCAGTGTAATTCAACCCCATAAAATTATACATTTTCCAGTCAAAGTTCATCTCCCATACTTTTTTCCTTGAAAGAATATCCTATCATGTTCAGTTAAATCACTAGACCGACAGTAATTACTGAGATATTTTGTGTGGATCAATATCATATAGATTTACTTTACTCCAGAAACGGCTTTAATGGGTTTTATCCACATCCCTGCCTGGATTTCCAAAATATTTTCAGGATCTGTGAGCCAACATGTTTCTGCATCACCATTTGCTGCCCTATTAAACATCAGGGTAGATATGCACAAAACATCTGAAACTAGTCATCACTTGTATGGAATTTTATCATTTTATTTGTCTTTTAAAAAATGGGGGAAACCTTAGTGGTGACATGTAAAACTTTTCATGGCATTGCAGTGTAATCTTGCTACCTACAGTACCTGCATTGCAGTTTATTTCCTCTACTCCTGTTGTTAAAAACTCACTTGGTTCAGAAATATTTGTTGGAAAAAACTCGTTTTTATATTACTTGTATTTGAGATTAAAAAAATAATAATAATAATGGTCTGATAATAACATCTTACAGATAGATGAGAGACAGAGAAGGGAGGTATAATTTGCATGACTCAGCTCTGAGGTAAGGGCATTCTTGAGGGGAGCTGCCTGAAAACGCATCTGTGTTTCTAATGGAGGGTCTGTGGAGAGGGTCCAGCAGGACACAGGGGGTCCCCCAAGCAAAGATGAATGCTTTTGGCTCATTTCTCTCTTATCTGACTCCCTGTATGTTGCAATACAAGAATCACCATCACTGTTTTAAAGATTTATAACACAGTTTTATGCAAAGCCATGCTGAAGATCATATCTGTAAATCAGGACAGGGTGGTCTCAAAGTAAATATTTTTAAAATTGCAAGAGGTAAGAAGATTTTGAAGCCTACAAGCATTCCCACAAAAAAACATATCCGATGAGTCGTGATCAGTCGTTCTTTTTTACTTGAACTGGGCACCACATTCTGTTTAAGCTAACTTGCAAATCAAGTGAATCGTTTGCTAACTCTGCACCCTTTCAGGTGAAGGCAACGACTGGTGGTGGGCTTAAAACATTCTTCTCAACATGTTTTGTAGGACTGCTGCATTTATTTCACCAAGAAATGTTTATAAATCACACAGTGTCAATCATTTAAGTACCAAACAAGTCTTACCTCGCGTGAGTTGCAGAGCGACCGATAAACACAGGCGGTGCAGCGGACTACTGCATGCAACCTGCACACTTGCTGAGGATTCAGTGCAGAGTTAATGATGTAGGAGACACCGGTTAGAGCGCTGATTCTAGTATTATCCTGATCCTGGCACGCTGAGCTGATTACTGCAAAGTTTCACTTGATGAATGACATATCAGCTTGAGCAGTTGTCGACACCTCAGCTGATGTTTCTGCGTCTGCTCTGCTTGAGGCCACAACCCCGAAGTACCTGTCAGCACCGTTTGAGAGAGAGAGAGAGAGAGAGAAAGAGAGAGAGAGAGAGAGAGAGAGAGAGAGATGCTGCCTTCACGCACTGAGATAAAACTTATACATGCTAGCAAATTAAACGGGACATGTGAAAATGTTTCTTCTCTATATCCACAATAATTGAATTTCATATGATGTATTTGAGGCTTTTCTCCTCCTCTGCTGTGTTATTTTGTAACTGTAACCTAATTTGAACAACACTGAAAATGAGACAGTATAGCCCATGACACTGGGTGCTTGTTTACTCCGCACCTTACAGGTGGTGCTGTTTGTAGGCACAGTTTTAACAGATTTAACAGTATCCTACCATTTATACCGGGGCCTTTATTAAATCCATTAAAGAGATGAGCAAAAGAGAAAATGAAACAAACAAAAAACAAACGAAAAATAACGTAAATAAACGCAATTTCAAATTACCCCTACCTGTTTAGTTTAGAAAAAAATTAAACTGAACAAAAAATCATTACAAGCAAACTAACGCCAATTTCAAATACCATCTTAACTCTTTAATTGGAATTAGAAAAAGCACTCCATCACTGTTAACGTTTCCGTTACTTCGCTACTTTTTTCCGTTACCGTCAATCTCTCGCACAATCCTTTCAAAGTAAAACACTGAAGTCCTCACAGGAAGCTACAAAATAAAAGGCCACAAAACAAAACACACAACACAAACCTTTACACCATGAAACAAACAGCAAACAGGAGGTGGCATATTTTAATGTACATATTTGTACATGCAAATATGTTTCAGCAAATACATTTGTCATGTAGCTTATCCATGACCCCCTTTTCTTTTCTTTTTTTGTCAACTCAATGGTCAACTCCTGCCCCCTTGTGGTATTATTAAGCTACTGCATCAGATGAATGTAAAGTGCTACAGAGATTATTTAAATATCCCTTAGGTCAGTGTTTTGTTTGTACATATGTTTACATATATATGTAATATATATAAATTCAAACAGTATTTGTCCTGTATAGAGTGAGTGTCAAGTCAAGTATCAGACTATTTTTGCAAATTTCACTTTAAACTAAGGGAGTTTTTTCCAGTCCAGGTAAAGTTAAGACACATACAGTGAAAACAAGTTTTAGCTACATAGTCCAACTGAGTGAGACACTTACTTTAGCTTTTAAAACCTATCATGCATGTGAGCAAACAGTGTAATACATTAAACCAAAGCAAAACAATAAATGATCACATATTACTAAATTAAATTCATCTTTATCAAGAGATTTTAGTTTAAAGAAATCATTTTTTTCACAGCTTCGAAACAAGAAAATACTGAAAAAAAATAGAGTGAAACAAATGACTCAAAAGACAAAAATGAAAATCATAACAGTGGCAGATCCACCCTTTAGATTATGACAACTCGACAGCCAATGAGAATGTCGAACGCAGTACAAGCAGGAACGATAGCCAATGAGAATCAAGAGGAGGCGGGCGCTTTGTTGTTGTGGTCGACTTCCTGTGTTCCAGCGTGAAATCAATAAACTGCAGCAGTGAAGTAGGAAGAGGAAAGAAACCGATACTAAAGAAGGTAATTCACAAATACTCTATCCTTCAGTTTGTGTAAAGACTACGAGGTTTCATCTGTAATTAGAGAGTGAATAAACAGAGGATAAACTATGTTAACCTTAGTTTAGCTGAAACACCCGGAGCTGCTGCTGCTCACAAGACTGCGGCATGTGATATCGATTAGAGAAACTCACCCTGCTTCATAGAGGAAGCTTAATTCAACATTTAAGGTAGCTGTTGGTACTGCTTTTTTCCTTTTGTTGCACATATCTTGCTCTGTTGGATCCCTAACATCTTATTTTGATACTTTCACTTTCATAAATTGGTTTTAAAGTGTCAAAACTCGACTTAGATAAAGATAAAATTAAGTTCTTATATTTCGACTGAATTATTCGATGTCACCACAATGTGACGATGATAAGGTGCTTTCAAAAGAGACTGAGCTTTGCACAAGAAACTTTTGAGAAATGGGTGTGATGACCAGTGGGGCGATGATTGGTTGTTGCAGTAATGAAGACCAAGAAAAACATTAAATGGGAGATTCACTCCTCCAATAATGCATTTTTATTTAGGCAGTTAACAGTTTTCATTGGAACTTTTTACTTTTTGCCAAATAAATAGAAATTGTCTGTGGACAGAGTAAGAGGAGCATTGTTTTTAGATGTGTTGTAAAGATGTGTTGCTGTTGATGTTTCAAATGCCTTTTTCATTGCTTTAAGCATCCCAGACAAAACTCCACTGACTGTACCTCCATTGTACTGGGCATGTGAAATTCATGTGAATGTCTGTAAATGAACTCAGCACATGAAAGAATGTTTCACATGTGATAAATAATGTTTATTAGATTGTTTACATGTAATATTACATGTTAAATTGATATTTCCACATAGGACCTTTTACATTCCAAATCAGTTGTGCCTTTATCATGTGAACACGTGAAAGTGAAATGTCAGAAAGTTACATGTGCCAAAATGTGTGAAATGATACATGTGACTGTCTGCAAAGTCACATACCACAAGTGAGATAATAATATATAGTAACCTGTATAGTAACTAAAATCCCAGGTCATTTCATATCACAATACAATATCTGTGGAATGTCCAACTCTAGTAAGGGTCTGCTGTTGTGATGGGAGATTGCATTGGACAAAATTGAAATGCTTTTGAACCTTGTTTTTTAAGCAGTGATGGTAGGTGTCCTGCCGGATGAGGCCTCCTGGAATCATACATAAAACAGAGGAGTCGATGGATCTCTCAGTATTATAGCTCCAGAGGAGAGAAAGCAGCAGTCAAAGGCTGATAAACATTTCCAGCCTCTACTGAATTTAATGAACTCTCCAAGACGCAGAGCAAACATGGTCCACGTGTACAACTGCCATCCATTCGCCTCACAGCAGATAGTGCAGGTCAGTGGAGCCTTACTAACACTGATTCAAAGCATACTTACTTAGTAGTCTTATCTACTTCCCCTCTCTATGGATCAGGTGGAGCAGGAGCCTGGACTGGTTTGTTGTGGAGGTGGAGCCTTGTTCGTGGTGGCTACTGGAGGATGCAAGGTTACCTTAAACTATGCATTTAAAAAAAAAAACTAATATCAAATTTCTGTCTTTATTTGTCTGAAGATAACTCGTCTCCAGTCATTGGTATGTACGTTATTTCATAGTATTTAATAATTAGAGAAGAGGTGGTGAGCCCGAATATATCACCATAAATGTCTGTATATTGTGGGAATATTCATGAATCACAGCACTGATCATCTTAATTCTTAAGAGATTTGGAAATGAAAGGCTTTTGTAGGACACTGACTGTGTTGTGCTGAACCAAGGTGGAGGCGTACAGTCTGGAGCAGGAGGGCTGCCCTCTCATCTGTCGCTTTGCCACGATGGGAACTGTGAGGAGCGTCCAGCACAGCAAGATAGGTGACAACAGTTCCCCTCTACCTTGTCTAACTACACAAGTGTTGCTATTCACCTGTCGCAGCTTATTTGTTTTCCATCTTTTATATGTAAGAAAGGCAGCTGACGGTAGTAGTGGTTACAACATTTTAACATCCTTGCCTTCCTTGCTACTTCCCCTCTCCTCCCTCTCATCCAGGAGATTACCTGGTGACCATTGAGGAAAAGAATAGCGCCACCTACCTGAGAGCCTACACCAACTGGCGATACCAGGTACAGACTCCCCAGCTACGCTTTCTCTCAAATACTTTATATCACAGTGGTGTTTTTATGTGTTTATATCTTACTCTCCATTCAGGCCGAAGAGAAAGCCCGTGTTGGGGTGCGTTTGTTGGGCCACTTGCTACGTGGGGCATCTGTACGGGGCGGAGTGCAGATGGAGATCATTGAGATCCCTCTGTCTGAGCGTCCTGTTGCCGTGGCTTGTTGCTCAGTAACAGGAGACCTGCTGGTCGGCTGCGAGAACACTCTGGTTCTGTTTACTTTGAGGAGGCAGAACCAGCAGAACCTGGTAAGAATCCAGCTGTTAATGTTAACAGTTTACATTTTTTGTGGATCTTAGTGTAAATTACACACTGAAGCAGCATATTTACTTCTTTGCCTGCTAGAGCACGCTGAGGTCACCATTACAGATTCACAGTTTTTGATAATTTTTCATTCTCTGGAAAAACACAGCAGAATCAGAGTCAACAGAACATTCAGAGCCCTTGGCCGAACACTCAGCAAAGCTCCAGTCAGAGTCAAGGTAACTCAAGGAAATTAATATTGAACTGAATAGATAACGCATTTTCGGACAAAGTTGTATGTCGTCTTTATAACCTGGAGTAGAGTTTTTCTAGTTACCACTCCAAAAGATGAAATGATAAAGGAATCCCTCATGGAGCAGGATGCACACTTAGCTGACACTTGTACACTTTCTTCTTCTCACAAATCTCTCCTTGTTATTGCCCGCAGGTCAAACCTCAACTTCAAACCAGAATTTTTCAGTCCTGGACTTTGAACGCTCAGTCATCATGCATCTTCCAAAAATCACACCTAAACAGGTTCTTTCAATCTGTTGCTCACTTTTCCTTTTTTCCCTCTTTTTAAATTTTTGTGGTGTTTTCTTCATAGTTTAGCTAATTTATCTGATACACAATTGAGTAAGTGCTTAATCCCTGGTAGGCGTAGTCCATAATAACTGTACAATATACAACAGTGTCTATGTTGTGCTCCAGTACTTATACTGGACCTATACTAACCAGTTGTTTTGTTATTTCCAAAGTTCAAACTACAAAAATTGAGTCTGTTTCATCTGTGTTACTTTAACACCTCCCCCAGGTGGCGCTGTGTGGGGGATATGTTGCAGTGCAGGCAGAGCTGGAGGTGCTAGTACTGAAACTGGATGCATCTTCTGAACCCAAAACCATGGACAAATCATTGGACACAGGTAAAAGTGGTAAGAATACACCCACCTTCATCTGTGTTTGCCCCACTCTTAAATGCCTGATGCCTTTTTGCTTGTTTTTGGTTATTTACAGACTGTAGAAAAGCACAGATATACTATTAGTGATGTCATTTACAGGTTTCTGAAAGGATGTTTTAAGTTTTGGATTTGAGTTCACTGCTGGCTGCAGTTTTTCCTGTTACTGATTTAGAAAATCTGATTTAGGGGCAGATAGATGAAATTCTAATCCCCACTTCATAATACTGATCCTCTTTTAAAATGGGCCACTATAAGACACATTTTAAAAGAGGTGACATTAGCTACTAATACCGTTCTGTAACTTCCTGTGGACATGTTTCTTTGTTTGTGCAGCAGATCATCTGGAAGACCAGAGTGACTTTCTGCTCATCCCGAGGCACCAAGAGTTGCTTGGCGATCGAGCTAAAGACTGCGACATCCCCGTCAGCATCGAAAAGACCGGGCTGGAGGACAAAGGACAGTACACGCTGTCATATGTTCTTTTCAGGTATGTGTATATTTTGGAGTTTGACCTTTAGATTTTCATAGTGAGAATATTCCTGCCAGTTGAGGGAGGTATATTTAACCTGTATCATTTCCCTCCCTGCAGGCGTTTTACTCCAGAGTTCTTCCAGGGCTGCAGTGTGGAGGAGACACAGCTCCACTCTCTGCAGCTCTACCCACTTTTCACCAGTGAGTACAACATGTGAGACGCAGGTGCCGACTCCCTGGTTACATGAAGTTGCTATTAATAAGTTTCAGCAACTTTAAATAAGACATAAACTGCAGGTTGCTAGACCATAATCATTAAAATTATTCTAGAAATGTTATCAGTTCAAGTGCATTTGTATTAAAATCAAGCGATGTTACATAGAAGATTTACCATTTTAGGACTCCATAACAGATAAAATAAATTAAGATATAAGTTAAGATGGAGGTTTCTATTTCTACAGCTCCACACATTAATTAAATTTGGGGAGTTTCAAAAATGAGCAGCTACATAAGTAAATGTATTTTGGGCGATTAAATGTATGTGTAAGCATTCGTGTGTCTCTCTTTCCCTCTAAACTGTGTCTGTCTCTAAAGGTAATCAGTCAGTGTCTATGGAAGAACCAGCGTGTATGTTCTGCTTCTTCTCCCTCCCCAACGCCGGCTACCTGTACAGCCTGAAAGGTGGAGTCGAGCTGCTCTCAGCCTATCAGTATCCAGAGAAGGTCCTGGAGGCAGTGCTAACCGACCACCTGTTGCATGTCATAACAAGGTACATCTTTAATTTGATCTGATATGGAATTCGTCTTTACTGAATCACTGTTTTGCACTGGAAATTATCCTCAAGAAAAACCAAGCGTTTCACCAGCTTTGCCTAAAAAAGGAAACACTTGATACTACAAAATCCACATCGTCCTCGATTCACAAAATATTGACTTTGATAAATCACTTAGCTTTACGAGTCCTCTAAAATTTTTGTTGAACAGTTTGCCTTACTTCTTGTAAGTTCAAAACTCTGAAAACATGCAAGGACCTGTCCCAAAAAACACAAGAAATTATTTCAAGACTTAACACCAGATTATTACAATTCTATGTAAATTCTAACATGAGATGTTACCATGTGATCTTATCTGTCTGCTTTTCTCACTCCTGAATGATCCTTGTTCCTGATCGCCACAGTGTGATCATTTATGTGTGCAAAATGAGTAAGTGTATTTTGATTTCTGTGTGTGTGGTAGGAATGCATTACAGTGTTTCACAGTACGCTGTGCAGCAGTAGCAACAAGGATTGAAGACCCCTACATCGATACCACCATGAGGGTATGAGTCTAATTCTTGACTAGTATTTTTTAAATCACATTTACCAGATGGTTCAGTCTCTCTTTTCCCATCAATCCGAGCAGCAGTAGTTTTCAGTATGCTGCTTCTCCAGCACCAAACAGCAGACATACAAAGTTAGCAAATAGGTGGTGCAGAAAGTGAAACATCTAGACTAGCACAGTAGCTGTTGGGATAGTTGTGCTGTCACATAATGCATGTGTGATCAGCCAGTATGTTTCTTAAAACAATTATGTATCTGTATGTCTGTGCATCTCACTGTGTCTGTGTTTCTCTGTTTGAAGGCCTGTCCACCCTGCAGCCTCGAGGTGTGTGCGCTCAGGATGCAGCTGTTTATTGGTCTGCGCTCAGTGTGTGTCTACGGCCGCCATGTTATCCTGCTCTCCACCGCTGACACAGAGACACCAGAGGAGACCGAACGCACCACGCAGCGCAGGGGCCTGTAAGTCACACACACACACACAGCACAGACATTAACACACACTCAAACATGAACACACGTCTATAATACTGTGGCAGTCATAAACCTTTCCCCTTCCTTGGATTCATCATCAGATACCTCCCTGCGGGCACCAGAATATTTTCAAGAGCACTTTATCAGCACTGGTCATGTGCATGCATAGACATACGTGCATTTATAAACCTGTTTACTGTGTATATGTTGTGTATTTTAGCGAGTTGAAAGAACACACCATGCTGACTGGTATTTTCCTGGCGGTGGGAATCGATCCCGCAACCACGCCGGCTCTGGAGAGCCTTCTATCACGCCCCTTCCTGTAAGATAAACCCCACCCCCAACCCCCACCAGTCTCTGTTGTCACTCTCAGGTCAAGCTGCAACAACAGGAAACCCTCAAAGTACTCACATCAGAAGATAAATATGAACCGAATCCTTAGGTTTACGTGTCGCCTTCGATGTTACAGAACAAAAAGCTTTTTCTCTCAGCATCCAGTGAAGCCTCTTGTTGCTGTTTTGCATTTGCTTTTCAAAGTATCTTTTCATATATCTTATATTTTGGAGACATAAAGTTCTACTCTATTTTTAAAAAAATGCACTGGTGCCACTAATCAAAGAAATACACTGCATGTGACTTGTGGCATACAGTAACTGCAGCATATAAGGAATGATAAACCATATAAAGTGCACAGGCTAGTAAGAGAAATCTTTACTTTTCCTCTATCATTACTTTTTGATTACATTTGACAGCTGCTGAATATTTCCCGGCCAATTAATGTAATTATTGTATTACAGACCATATGGCAATATACTAAAACCCTAAAACAGCCACTTTATTGATGATCCAAATTTCTGTGTGACTTTACAGTTTGGTCTTAAAGTGACAACACTTTGTGTTTTAGTCCCTAAACCTAGCCAACCGTAACCTACCTAACTGCCCTCGATGTGTGTGACTTTTTGCTCACAGACTAATCATTTTTGGACTGAAACAAATAAATCTGTTTTTAATTTTACCCAGCTAACATGATAATTCAGTTTTATAAGACAAGTTCAAGTATTCTAGCGTTACGCGTTGTTTGTGAATCTGTCAAATGTTTGGCAGGTGATATATGAATTCTAAAAAGTCTATATCTGGTATCACTCTTCCATCTAGCATGGTCCATGATTTGACTGTGAATTAATAGTTTCTTAATAATGGCGACTAAATACAACCTCCTTCTCTATCTAACCATTATCGTTCATAATGGGTGCGTGCGTGATAGACTGTAAAATATGCCTGCTTTTATTCAAAAACAAAGTACAGGTTGCTGCATCTGAGTAGCCGCCATGACACACACACATTCACACTACACAGGCAATTCATTGTCCAGAGACCATCACATTATCCATGTTAACTTGTTCACTAACAGCTCACTAACATTTGTTTGGTCATGTAAAATGTAGAACTACATGTGGGTTTATGCAGTTGATATATTACATAGCACAATGTCCAATAAGTTGTTGTATTGGGAGTATGATGGTGATGAAGATGCTGTAGTATCCCTGATAACCGTGTCACAACTTCCCCTCTGGTTTAGTTCTTTTTGCATGTGCAATGTCACATAAGAACACTTTTCAGCTTGGTTCATGGAAAACCTGTTTATGTAAGTCTTCGGTGTACTTTCAGTGTCCATTAAAGGAACAACCATTTAAAAATATATATATATATTTGAAAGCCTCTTTACAACAGGAATGAAAAAGAAAGGGAAGAAACTGTTATTGACATTTGTTAGAGTTAATAATAAGGTGGTTATTTTCCTGTAGCTTTAAAGTAACTTAAAATTTTTAGTTTTTTGTTAAATAGCAGATATTTAGGTTGAACCCCAGTTTCTAGACTAAATCAACAAAGCATTGAACATAACTCGGGTTCACCTTTTTACTCATTGTCCCTCTGTGATGCCATGAATCTTTGGAAATTCACCTTGACCTGTCACATCTCCTCAGTGGGATAAGACACAGACAGACAACATTTAGCTAATTTCTCAGTTTGAATGTACTTGTTGTTATCTCTGTAACTGACCTCAGGAGCAGGAAGTGGACAATCTCCTCTCCCAAAGAAACCAGTGCAGCAGGACATGGATGGAACCTGTATGTGGTCGACACCGTCTCCCCCTTCACTCTGTACCAAGAGATGGTAACACAGACATGTTCACTTTATTTACTGTTGTACAAAAAAATTGACTTAATCTGAATGTCCAGAAATATCTACAGAAATTACTACAGATTTTTGACCTCTGACTGTGTTTGTGTCTGAATGCGTGAGTCTGTATACACTTATGAGTCTGTACAACCACCTGTGTGTCACAGGTTGAATACAGTCAGCACTATGCAGAGACCAGCCCACAGGCCCAAAGCCTTCGACACCTCCTCAGTGAAGCTCACCTCCTCCTCCGTGCCTCTTTGCTCCAAACATCAAAGCAGCAACAGCACAGTGAGGGCGACCCCACACCATCTCAGCAGAAAGATACAGACAGACAACCTGAGAGACAGACAGCTGTACAGACAGACAGATATGAACTGGAAAAGGCACTCAGGCAGAACTGTGCACAGCTGGGAGACTGTTTCAGCAGGTAAATTAACTTAATTTGACTTTTTGTTGAATTAAAATGAATTAAATGTTCTCTTCTTGGAAACTGTGGTATTAAGCTGAACTGTGCCGAAGTTATAGCTGAGTAGGAAAGCCAAGAATGAACTTTTGAGTTGTTTTTATTTTTATTTTATTTTTTACTCAGACTGATAAACATCTGTCTAAAACAAAAACCTGACTCCTGATAAATTTTAAAGGCCAGGAGAGAGACCTGGCTGGCACTCCTTAAAACATATATTACAGGACAAATATCAGGACAAATAAAGCTTCTTTAAAAACACATAAATCGACTCTTAATCTAAACACCTTAATATGAATTTAGGTTCTGTCGGTTTAGGTTTGTCAACAGAGGATTCATTTCAGTTTCAGTTATTTTTTTATCCCTCAAAATTGCTCCCTTTATTCCTCAGACATTTTACATTAATCTTAATACATGTTTAAATCTGTTACAAGATTTGCTTTCTCTTCTCTTTTTTATATGAACTTTTAAACTCTATTATATAAACTGCAAACTAGTAATCGTTTCAGCACTAATTCTTTTCTCTTCCCTCTAAGGGCTAGTCAAAAGGACTGCCACCTGGCTTTACCATACTACAGGATGTCTGGTCTGTCAGTCACAGAGGTCATGGTCAGGAACCGCCCACATCCCAGCAGCCCTCACTTATACGGCCCCGGCTTCCTGTTTTACCTGAAACATTACCTGTTAGAGGAAACAGAGCAGACCCTCAGTCAGGTACATGATACATGAATAAAAGCCCTTCAGTCTCCTTGTGTCATTATTAGACTTGTCACTGTCTTCACTCAGAGGGCAGCCAAATACATTGTAGATGCTAGCAACTTTAAAATGCCTTGTTTTAATGTGCAATAAAAATGAATTGTTTTAAAGTAATTGATTAATGGTTAAAGACTACAGACTTTAATAACTGTTCTTATATCCGTCTTTTTCTTTTGTTTCCAGCTGCAAAATAGATAAAACAGAAATGAAACTAAATAAAAATGTCAAAATAATAACTTCTTCCCTCCCCACAGGAATCAGCTGATGAGGTCATAGAAATTTTTGGCCAATCAGATCCCTCAGAGCTTATCACTGTATGTGCCAGCCCGTCTATGATAAACGTCAGTCCTGCCCGGACGCTGCAAATTTTACAGCGTCTGGAGGACACAGCTGGTGTGTCTGTTCCACTGACAATCACCATGGCAACCATGATGCTGCGTTTGGACAACCTGCCACAGTACACTCAGTTAATAAACAGACATGCAGAGGTTAGTAGGGGACAGGATGGGGTGTGTGTTTGTTAAAGGGTACTAGCAAGTGAAGAAGAAACTAAAATCTGTACTTCTTTAACAGTGCATAAGTCTTTTCAGTAATCCCATAATATTCAGTATATTGGTCATCAGAGCACATTTTCAGTTTTTGAGAGTATGTGCATTTTTGTTAATACATAACATTTGTAGTAGTAACATTTGTATAAGTAATTCCTACAGCCAAGCAAAAATAAGTAAATATTTGTGAACATGAAAGTGGAAGAAAACCGGGAACTAAGGATCTTAATCTGTGATACCATTAAGATGGTAAATTTGATTTAGTTGTTTGATTGTATGTGTGTGTTCAGATGCTGCTGGTGTATGGTTTCATTGAGGAGCCCAGGCATCTGCTTCATGGTGGAGGTGGAGGTCAGCACGCGCACGTCCGTCCCACAGCGTTGGCTCATCAGCTGGCTAAGTTACAGCCAGGGCTGCTGGTGGCCGGCATGGTGGCTCTTCATGAGAACAACAAAGTTCAGCTAGAACAGGCCGATCATGTTTTCAAGGTTTGTGAAATGTCATTACTAAGGTCAGCCCTCTGACTTGTCACATTGTTTACCTGTCCTGACTTGGAAAATAAGCAGCAAAATTATATCTTATAAGATGATTTAAACTAGGTTTCTTTTTTGCAGTAAAAACTTACTGTACATGTGTTTGTGTGTCTTAGGAACTAGGCTGTGAGAACTGCTTACAGGTGGATTTCTGGGAGGCGATGCTCATGGCCTCTTCACAGGAAGCTGTCATCCAGGAGCTTCTGTTCAGACTGGCTTCTGTCTACATTGATCAACTGACCTACACAAACTCAGATACACACTCCAGCGTTCTTCACGCACCTCAAAGACGCAGGTCGCTGAAGAGCGCTGATGATCTGGTACAGTTGTTTTTGTCTTCTGTGACTGGTATCTGTGTTTTGTTTTTTAACAACTTGCATATCTCCCCATATGTATGAAATACTGTATTTCATGCTCTCATGTGAAAGCCAGAACAAATGTTTAATATCCACTGAATGTTTTTACAATGGCCATTTTTCTCTAGCTGATTTTAGATGAAATCAGATAGAAATTTGGTATTTTGATTTTTTTTTTAAATTATTATTATTATTTCTTTTTTTTTTATTTGCATGGCATAAGATTCAGACATCCTTTCATGTAGATATTGGTCTCATCCACTGAGACGTCTGCATGTTTGTGTGTGTTTCAGATCAACTCGTGCTCCCATTATGGTGCTCTGTACCCGTGGCTCACTGTTCTCAGTCCAGCTTACAGTACCAGCTTCCAACATCAGGAGTCATTACGCAAACTGCAGGTTATTTGTCTATGAACAAAATATCTGTTTGTTTCTGTTTTAATTAGGCAGCTCATTAAGTATCTAGAATTAATTGAAAGAGAAGAGACCACAGAGACCATCTACCTTCAAGGTGCTGTAGTTGTAACTGCCGTCAGTCAGTGATTTTAATCTTAATCATTCTTGAATCTTTCTGTCTCTGCAGTCTCTTCTGTGTGGTCCTTCCTTGTCTATTGGTTCTGTCCTGCCCCTGTTAGAGCGTCTGTCAGAGGAAACTTTGTGGGGCTTCAGCCTGCACCTGCTCTGCACCACCAGAAGGGGGCAGTATGACAGCAGCATTGAGAAGTTGCTGGACAGATGTCCTCAGGCCATCATAGCCTATGCCAATCACCAGTTACAGGACAAAAACATGGTCTGTACTGGGCAGTGGCCTTAACTGTGAAGAGCAGTCTCTCTTTATACTGTCCTCATCCTGTATCGTGACTGTATTTTAGTTTATTTTTGAATTTATATCCAGTTTCTCATTACCCTGTCTGACTGCCATGTCTTATCCTTACAGGCATTATGGTGGCAGAAGCTGCTCCCAGAGCTTTGTGATCGGACAAGAGCAGCTGCAGAAAACAGCATCCTATTGGCTGCTCTCAAAGGTAGAAGTCAGTCAGAAGTACACTTCCTTATTAAGGCGAGACGCCCTCGTTGCAGTTTTGTCTATGGGTATCAAATTTTTACCTGAGTCATTGTTGACAGTTTGACTCCTTTTAACCTTTAACTAACAGAAAATAAAATCAGGGCTGTAGTTACTATTGATATCATGTCCATTTCCCTCCGGAATTTTAATCCTTGCAGTAAAGGAAAGGTTTGAAACAACATCTAGACTTTCATCTTATTTACAGAGAATGTAACTGATTAGCTGATCAATACATACAATATGAAGAATCCACGTTATAAAAAAATCTAAGAGTAAGGGAGTCCAGTAACACCTAACCCGGTGAGTGGTTAGGAGTCATACTATTTATCTACACTGTTCCCTGGTTCAACTCCACGTGGAGGCCTTTGTTGCATGTCATCGCACATTCTTTCCCTGCATTTCCTGTGTGTAATTCAATTAAATTCAGGCAAAATGCCAAAAGAATATTTTTAAAAACTTGAACTATCTTCATTACATTTAGAAATGCAAAGCAATATGAAACAACAGAGGACAAATGAGAAATGCTATTTATAACCACATTTTGCACACATGAAGACATAAAAATTATAATATCATGCATTAAACATGAACATGTAAGCCAGTCAGAAGTAATAGTCAGGTACATAACTGTCTGCTTTATGTTGATATATTATTTCTATGAGAATGAAAGTAAAAGCCCCAAAGAAGCTGGAAGAAAGAGATCAGCTCTGTTTTGATGTTTTTGGTACCTGGGTTTAACCTGGCTGATTTTCCATGCCAACAGAAACACTGGTGGTAGTTGCCATGGAGACAAGCCCCACGGAGTTCCTGGAGCTTATACCTGACGATGGCACTGCTGCTTACTTCCTGCCTCACCTGTTGACATGTAGCCAGAGACACCTGCTAACCTGAGACACACAAAGACAAACATGTTGACGCTTCCTGGATGACACATTTATCTTTGTCCACTGTCAGCGGGTTCTATAATTTCCCCCCTTGGTTGTTATATATATATTATATTATTATATATTTCGAGTATAATTAAAAATGTTACAGTATTAGTAGCCCTGATGTCCCAAGACCAAGAAGTGGATTTTGAGCACTTTTGAGCTGTGGGTTGGCTCAGATTTTATATGTTTTGGCCTCTACTTAGTTCTTACATGTTGAGCTCTGTGGTGAAAAAAAAAAGTTTTATGTTTTGTTGAATTATTTATGTTTTCATTGCAAGACAGTAACTAAATATTCTATATTGTGAGATAATTTCACAGCTGTTAAATACACAATTGATTACATCAATCTATCTTGACAGAAACCATCTTTTGTTTCTGTTTTAGTAGTACGGTCACAGTTGAGTGACAGTTTGTCATGTGAGTGGTTTTACAGGAAGATGGAAAAATGTTCTTGGCTATTACTCAAGAATTTTGGATTTTATCCAAAAGTTATTTCATCCAAACTTCAACCAAAATGGTTTACATTTTATAGCTATCAAATTCTTTCTCACAAGTTCCTTCTTCCTTTAAGATATTTTTTAAAGATTAAAGTTCCTTACAAGAAAAATGTGAAAAACTGCCACACGATGAGATGTCAAGCTTTTATGAAGTCTCATCAAGATCATGTGAAACTCATGTAAGTTAGTAAAGAATAGGTATTAAGTCGTTTGTGAGTTTGAGTTTGAGCCTATAAAGCTGCTGATACTGCAGTCAGGAGATAATCACTTCTGCAAAACAAAGGTATCTTGTGTTGATGCTTTAGTTGACTGACATATTGATTTTAGATGTTTAATGTGTGTGTCACCACAGCTTCACCAGAGAAATTAGGTGTGACTCTAAAGCAGTAGTTTTGACTTTGTTCCAAAAATGAAGATTAGATAATAGATTACTGTCATCAGCTGAAGTATGTCCTAACTTACTTTGCTTGCAAAGACACTGAAGTAGGTCATATTAATCATAATAATAGTAATGATAAGAACTAATATAGCACTTGTCTTGCTTTTGTAAAGCAAGTTTCAACTCACTTTTTAAAAAAAGCTGTAAATCAACAGATGTAAAATGCAAAACAAAGTTGAGAATTTAAGATTGAAATTTCAAATAACAAAGACAGTAAAACCACAGAGTAAAAGGTTATGGAGTATATAAATCACAATTTGGTCATCAAATCTTTTTTATATGTAATAGTAACATAGTATTTTGTAACTAAGAGATTACTTAAGGGACAAATATTGGAATATGGTTAAATAATCAATTAAAAGTGACTCAATCATTGGGTTAATGATGAAAACAAAAGGATGTGTGAAGAGGGGTTGATTAATGGCATTAGTTGTGAATTGGTCTCACCAGTCTTCTTAACTGAAACTACAATGAACAATTGAAATACTCAGTCCACATTTTATAATTCTAAAACACTGCTGAACCAACCAGAGCTTTTTAACAAATCTCTAAACCAATGACACCTTCAGGACCATCCACAGAGCCAATCACAGCCTGAGAGGACAATTCTGAGCCAATCAGAGCTTAGGACTCTGATAGCTCTCAGCTTGAGGTAATGAGACCTCAGCTGTTCAGATATTTGGGAAGCCAGGGAATATTTGGGAGTTAAATTGTTTGGGGGGGAAACTAGAGCAGAAATGGAAAGCAGTACTAGGCATGAAAACAGTAAAAAATGGCAAGAATACTGAGATGAAGGAGAAAAATAAGGTGAAATAAAATACAAGCAGAGGAAACGTCAGGCTAAAGTAAGGACTGACCACAGAAAGGATAGAAGTAAAGAAGACAAGGAGCAGGACACCAAAAGTAGGATCAATAAAGGAGAAAAAGTAAGATTTAAAAGAGATACAAGGTTTTGGTTGTGTCTGCAAGGATGAAGTTGGGTGAGAAGAAGGCGGCGCTGCTGGCCATCACAGAAAACATTGAGATGGAGCTGTTCTCGTCAGAGGAGCCATGCGTGGTGATATCAACACAGGAGAAGGAGGAAGAACACATCTTTCACCAGGTGTGTCTCCGGTAACACTGAACATTAAACAAAATGAAAAACTAGGAGAAAACTGTGGTGATCCTCAGTGTGCTAACTGATGTGTTGGTTTTTAGCAAAAGCTTTGACTAACACACAGAGCACAGTGCATGTGTTCCAAATTAGCAGAGTTGGAGTCATCTGTTCAGTATGCATGTATGTAAGAATTCATAGGCTACTGCTGATTCCTTTACAAATGAATTATTGTCAAGTTAATGTGACTAATGTAGGCCGGTAAAATGTTATTTGTGGTGCTCAAAATATTTGAATTGTACTTCTGAACATAAGTATGTTACTGAGGCATTAGTGTTGTCCCTGACTTTAGATAGAGGTGAGTAAATGTCAATGTAAATACCACATGTTAGTGCAAATTGCTATATACTGGACAAAGACTGAAACAAGAAATGAAGGCAGTCATGTCATGTCCCAAACAACAACAGTTGGCCTTCACAATAAAGCATCACCTAATCTCTTTTGGGATCATATGTATGTTTGTGTACAATAAACCACTCCCTTTTCCTCTTCTTGAACTCAGAGACACCTGGAGCATCCTCTGGTCCCTGACTGTGAGGAGGAACCAGAGCCTGAGGTCCAGACCCAAGCCAGACAGCAGGCCAAGCCCAAAACAGAGCCCCCTCCAAGGACAGAGACTGAGCACTATACCCCTGACCTAAGCTTCATGGAGGAAATAGAGATAGAAATGGAGGTGAGTGATAATGATGGGTGTAGTGTAAGCTGTATGTAAGAAAATAAATCAAGCTCTGCTACACATAATGGCATATTTTCCTCTAAGCATCTGCATTCTTCTTGCTTTCCTTCCCTCTGCGCAGGTCTTTCCTCCCCCCAGAGTGTCCGAGTGTGAGCTAGTGGAGATAAAGTCAGATGATCCTTCTATCATGACCCCAGTAGGTCTCATCAGGTTTTATTATGTTTGTCATTTTCTAATCATCTGGATTCAAATGACATACAAACACCTGGATTTAAATCCATGCCCCCCTTTGGATGGACTCTACATGATGATCTATGTAAACAGTGGGCCAAGATCATGTATTATTTTAACATTTTAAGAGTTAGAATTATATTATATACAGTGCATTGGCCTAATTAAAGCTCTGTCATGCATAAACCCTGAGCACAAAGAGGCAGGCTGGACCCAAATGCCATTCATTACTCATTCAGTGAATGATTCATTTAGTCAATCAATCAACACTTATCTGTTGCCCAATCTATTATTTGTGTTTAAAGTTTCAGTCTGCTCTATCAGTCAGTGTGTTGTGTACTGCAGGTTGGGCAGTTTAAAAGCCTAATCACATCATATAGGCAAGTGTTATTTATGTCACCAAGTACATGGGCACATTACGAAAGGGCCAAAGTTTGGTGTAAGAATAAATTAGAAGCAAAGATACATCTTAAACATATATATCTAATCATAGCGGGAATGTGCAGTCTTCTTACACGTGTCAGAATGTAATTTGATTAAGCTATTGATTCTTTTATTGCTTTGTGTTTTTTTTTTTTTTTTTTGTTTAGGACAAATGCCCACTACAAATTCCCAGAACGCAAAAGTTTGTCTCTCAATTGCTTATTTGAAGAAATTCAGTTTAATAAATTATTACAATTCTTCTTGTTCTTTTCTGTTGATTGGCTAATTAATCAACCAATAATTTCAGAGGTAATGTTATCTTATGTTTCATAGTTGTTTTGTGTGATTTTTATAGCTAAATTTTAACACTCATCGTCTGTTCTCTGAATGCTTTTGCGTCAAAAAGGGACAAATTAATAATCTGTCTGAGGTTAAGATTTTCTATGAGAAACTGTGTTCAGACATAGTTTATCAGTGTGTCCAATCTACCAATCTGTCTGTCTGCTTAAATAATCAGCTTGTGTGACTTTGTACTATCTGCTGCAGCCATCAGCAAATAAAATTAGTCGTCTCAAATGGAAGAGACTGGTTCCACAGAAGACAGGACTAGTGGTCAAAGATGTGGTCTGTCTACCCAGAGGACTCTACCTGGCACAGCTGGAGAGGTGAGAGTGTGTGTGTCCACTGGAGAGGTGTTACTGTAGCATAAATTAATCTGTCCCATCTATCTTTCTTGAGATTGCTGCCTGTCTCAGTGAGGAATTAGTGAGCTGTTGTCCAGAGTTTGCTCCAGGGCAAATATCTAAAGTACTCATTGGACTACTATGAAATTTTGTATGGATATTCTTAGTCCCCTGTCGATTATTCTTAGTATTTTGTCACCAATGTGATCCTTTTCTATAGCAACAATACTTGTCAGAACTTTCTCTTGTGCAGCTCCACCACACACATTAGTTTTCCTCAGAGGATGAACCCTTTCTTTTGGATATTGTGGGCGTTTAATTTGTGGCCATGTTTTCTAGTGACATAATCATAATTTCTGATGTGTATTCATATCCTTTTGTCCAATAAAAATGTACCAACAAGGTAAATATTTCTCTCTGTCCCCACAGACATATTGTTCCACGATGCAAAGAACGAGCAGCTCTAGCAGCCATGGGAATGACCGCTCGTATCACCATTGACTATAGTTGGTCAGCCAGTCAGATGGAGAGTCGGCTGGCGATGCTCCTCAGGGGGCAGTTTGTAAAATGGGCAGGACAAAGGTTCTCCTTCACATATCTACAGGTGTTTGTTTAACATATTATTTTCTTTTTCATTTTAGCATGCATATTTGGGGTTACAAATTCAGTTTTAATTTATGACATCAGTGTAAGCAAACTTGATATACACAAATAGCCATGTAGGTGTGAATGAGCACAGTATTCATAATGAAATAAAATGTGGAGTACATGTAGCTTTTTTTCCAAATAGTTTGGTATGTCTAATGTGGCTTAGTTGTGGCTATAATTCTTGTAAAGGTTTAATTTGAATTAATCTAAATTTTTTGTACATTTAAATACAATGGGATGCGTTGTTTCCAGTGTGTGCAGGGCTCCAGGGTGCTGTTTGTCCCAGACACTCCTGCAGAGGGCTGGACTGGAGAACAGGTTCTAAGGATCTCTGGACATGGCCCTTTGTATATCTTCACCCACCAGGACTACCCACAAGTAAACCACAGCTGCTCTCTAGTTCTCTTTTTAACTTGATTTTATTGTTTCCATGTTAGTGGTGGAATGTTGCATTAAGTTAAAGTACTCTTCTCTCAACAGGCAGAATCTGAGAGGTCAGCAAGGGAGACACCTGTGGTGAACAGGTAAGGAAGAATTGTCAGTTCCTGGGGTGAAACATTTAAAAATGGTGAGTGGTCAACCATATTACTGGATTACATGAATGTATGTGTGTTGTCTCTTGCCAGGAAGGAGTTTTGTCTTGAGGCAAGCACAGAGAGCTGCCAAGATGAAGACAATCAGCTGGGAAGACAGACCCAGCCTCGTGTTCGCAGGACCACAGAGGAGGTGAGTTTATTTCACTCTTGTCAGATGGTAGAAGTATGAATACAACAACTTTTTGACAAAAGTCTGATTCTGCATCCTCCTGTTAAACCTGTCTGGTGTGCAGTTCACAATGGACCTGGACACCGTCCTGAGGCTGTTCAGACAGGAGAACATGGATCGAGATGTAGAAACCCACATCCAAGTGAGGAGGAGAGACCTGCTCCGCAGCGCTCTGAAGGTGGTGAGGAGGCCGGATTTCTGTTTCAGGAAGACGCCCATCATTTCCTTCAGTGGAGAGGAAACTGCCGGCCATGAGGGACCTCTCAGAGAGTTCTTCAGGTTATGATTATTTACCTCATATTTTGCATGAGGCACATGCTGTATTTTTATCGATGAGTTCAATCACACATCCTAACCAGGCTGTTAACATGAACAGAGCTGTCATTATTGTGATGTGATTGTTATAAGCTTATAGCTTATAGCTTATAGCTTATAAAATACCACAAAATTGTAGAGCGCAAGGGGAGTTGCTTTCATTGTTTGACCAACATCTGTGAAGCAGCAAGTGTAATCATTCCAGCACTGATGTGTTTTGTAGAGGAAATACACATTCTGTTTTATAATGGCAGTGTACACCAATGAACTATAATCAGTAATCTCTGACAAAAGACTTGTTTAATTTCTTCTCACAAAGGTTGACTCTTCTCGAGCTGCAGCAAAGCTCTGTCTTTGAGGGTCATCCAGGACGCCTGTTTTTGACCTATGACCTCACAGCTCTCGAAGATAGGAAGTATTACGAAGCAGGTGTTCTGATCGGCTGGTCTCTAGCTCATGGCGGGCCTGGTCCTCGTTGTCTACACCCTGCACTCTACCAGGTTGTGTCATTGGTATTGTGGGAGATTCTTGTGGTTATGTTGTCACTGCAAGTGCTCATTGCTTGGATGCTTGTTCACTGCACTTTCTATTTCCTCATTTGTCAAACTGTGTCAGATTTTCTGCTAATTAAGTTTAAGTCTCTGTTGTTTTCTATGTCTTTTCACTTGTCACTGATCATGATGTCTTTGTAGTTTTGAACTTCATTTATTTATACCATGTATTTACAGTTTATGTGTGACCACAATCCATCTTTGGTGGACTTCAGCTGGACAGACATTGTTGATGCTGAAGTACAGATCCGACTGCAACAGGTAGCTCACACACACCTGCATTTGTGTGTAGAGGCAGTACAAAGGACAATGGGATTACAGCATGACAAAATTAAGTGCACACTGGACACATTTATTTAATCTTTTTCACTCTTTTCTGTAACATTATAAATGTAGTATGCAACATAAAAAATTAATACTTACTCTGCCTACCTCCTCTAGCTGCACAGTTGTACTGATGTGAAGCTGCTGTCTCCCAGTCTGTGTGACTGGGTATCAAGCTGTGGGATTCCTGGAATCTATTCAGCCCGTTCTGATGAAATACCAGCCATCTATATCCGCCTGGTCAAACACTACATCTACCACAGGTAGGACACAAACATGTACACAGGTAACATAAAATGCATCCACACACTTGTTCTTTATATCCCATAAATTGGTTTGCTGAGTGTTTTTTTTAAATGCTTTAGTTTTTGTAATTGTTACCCTCTGATCATCTCCACTTCTTTTAGTTTTTAAAAAGGTCAAGTGAGGTAATTTAGCCTTTGCTTTATAATTTAAGATCTTGCACACAAACTTTCAGACCATATTGCATCTAATATAAACAAAGGTCATCTTCAGTGAGGTAGCGAGCCATTTAAACAATCACTCTGCTGTCCTTCAGGGTGGCCAGTATGATCTCCCAGTTCACTGATGGGTTGAACAGTTGTGGTGGATTGTGGGATATGGTACAGTCCCACTCGGAGGTGTTTGTACCAGTGATGACGAGCATGCACCAGGAGCCTCTGACCCTGGAAGAGTTTAAACAGCTATTCACCGTCTGCTACAGCCATCAAGACAGTCAGCTGAGGGCAGCTGAGGAGGCGACAGCCAAACACTGGGAAACAGTCCTTACCTTCGTCAGCAGTAAGCATTGAGGGATGGAAGCAAAAAATTAAGACTCTTGCGGGTCTTGAATCAGGCACTAGGAAAAGAAAAGTATCATTAAAATGCTGCAAGTGTTTGAGGTTGTACTGAGAGAGCATTTTGATTAAAATAATTCCTCCTTGTGCAACATCAGAGGGTGAGGCAGATTTTTCCTTTGAAGACATCCTCGCCTTCATCACAGGAGCTGATCATCTACCTCCTCTTGGGTTCCCCAGGTTGATCTCCCTGCATTTTTACTCCCAGGTTGGTATTTCTCAGATCAGCATGAGAGTTAGCGATGAATGACACTGTCATTAAAATCTTGCTTATTTTACCAAACTATTACTGGGTAAATGTTTGCAATAAAATCACTGTACATTACAAAATGCTTTTCAGCCATCAGACTCCTCCTGGTATTCAAAACATTCTTTGCTCACCAACCCTTGAAAGCCAAACACTAAATGGAAAATGCAAAATGGGAGGAAAACCTTTTATATGTTATTTTCCTTTCTAATTTTCAAATGTTTTTATTTCCCATTGCACATTTCCATCCAAGCATTTGCATTTAATCTTTTAATTTTAGCATGAATATTTTTTTAAATTCTTCCATTTAAAGTTTACATTCCATTTTGAATTGCTTTTGAATCAATTTGTCATTTCAGTATCCACTTTGTATATTTTCCATTTCTTTGATTTTATATGTGGGTAAAATTATCTTCAGTACCCAGCAGCTGTCAAGTTCATAAAAGATGCAATGACATGACAAATAATGAAATGAATTTATTAGAATGATTGTATTCACTATCTTTCTCTGACTCTTATTTCTATGATATTGCATCAGCAGTTGATGGCATATAGTGGAATTTTATTACTAAAAGCATATTTTTAGAGGCAGTTAGCCGAGGACACTGTTTCCTAATAAAAGGTGTCCTCTGTCTCAAGATAAATCTTCATGTCACTTTCTCCAGGATGGTCTTCCCCACGCCTCCACCTGTGCTCTGGAGCTCTTCCTACCAAGGGCAGTGGTGAGGGCTAAGGATCTGTTAGCACTGCTGAGCAGAGCTGTGCATGAGGCCCTGGGCTTTACATGTCTCCAAACAGAGGGAGAAGGAGAGGACAGCTGCACAGAAATGATGACGAGTTTAGGAGCTGGAAGCCCTCCTGGATACCTTGTGTCCTGCTAAGGCTGACTTTGTGGAACTCAAAAGGTTTCTGCAGGATATCAGCAATGTAACTGAGAAAGCCCACACCACAATCATCAGTAAAAATGCATCTTTGTGTCCCTGCTGATACTTGCAGTTTGATACATTGAGCCTTGTTACACATCCAACAGCAAAAGTTTTACGTGATATTTGTTTTTTGTAGTTTCAAATGATGTTTTAGGGCAGATCTGCAATTTGATGTATAAATACTTCTATATGCTTTAAAATCAAATGTTGAATAAAGTCTCTTTTTAAAGGATTTACTAAAGAACACAGAAGAAGAGTGGCTACTTTAAAAAGATATATCTTTTTATTTATCTTTTAGAAGGATACAACACAACATGAAAAACAGAACTGCTTAACTTGTCCAAATCTAATGTCTAAGCAAGTCTAGTGCAGAAATGGCTCTATAGCCTTAAGTGAAAGTGAAAGGTTGCAAATAAATGCCACCAAACATACATTCTAGTACTTCAGAACAATAAATAAGAATTTTAGTGCCAAAATAATAACTTCAAAAATATATTTAAATCAGTAATATTGAGAAGAAAGTCCAAAACACTAGCTATATGGCCTTTTATACATTTACACAGATTTTACATTTAGTAAACTCATTACCAGGGGAAACAAGTTTACTAAATGGACTGAGAGAGAGGGCAAATAAACACAAAACACCCGTATACTCATTAATATGTGCCTTCAGCCCATGAAACAGAAACTTTTAACAGGTTGACCTGCATACAGAATGTCTCCCTCCCTTTATAAAGCATTTCAAGGTTTTGTTTTGTAGTGCAGCACCACGCAACAAACAAGCAGTGTTTTGTATTCTCTACCACCAGCACAACCTTGATTTGCTGTCTTTATACGTTTACTTTTGACTGTTTCTGTCCACATGAAGCCTCTATGGGGAAACTTTAACCCTTTGAATGCTTGTCACAGTGACTGTGTGGGCTGTGAGGAACTGGTCTCTAAAAAATAAAACGGAGAGAAAACACAGAGGATGTACATCAGAAGATCTATCTCATTGCCTTCTCCCTACTGTTTTGTATTGTGTGTATGTATAGTCTTGCTGGTGCTCGAGTTGTTGTGGTTGTTGGTGCTGCAGTTGTAGTAGATGGTGTTGCAGTTGTTGTTGTTGACGCTGCAGTTGTAGTAGTTGGGGCAGCAGTTGTTGTAGTAGATGCTTCAGTAGTGGTTGTTGGCACGTCAGTTGTAATAGATGGTGCTTCAGATGTAGAAGTTGGTGCAGCAGTTATAGTATTTTGGGCAGCCATCGTGATTGTTGGTGCTGCAGTTGAAGTGGTTGGGGCTGCAGCTGTGGTTGTTGATGCTGCTGTCATGGTTGTTGGTTCTGTAATTGTGGTTGTTGGTGCTGCTGTTGTTGTAGTGTGTGCTTCAAATGTGGTTGTTGGTGCTGCAATTGTAGAAACTGTGATAGAAGTTGTGGTTGTTGGTTCTGTAATTGTAGAAGCTGTGGTAGAAGTTGTGATTGTTGATGTTGCTGTTGTTTCAGTGTGTGCTTCACTTGTAGTTGGGGCAGCATTTGTAGCAGTTGGTGCTTCAGTTGTAGTTGGGGCAGCATTTGTGGTTGGACCGTCAGATTTAGTAGCTGGTGCTGCAGTTGTAATACTTTCGGCAGTTGTTGTAACTGGCGTTGCAGTTGTAGTAGTTTAGGCAGCAGTGGTTGTTGGTGCTGCCATTGTGGTTGTTGGGGCAGCAGTTGTTGTTGCCTCTGTAGTTGTGGTTGTGGTGGTGGTTGGTTCTGTTGGAGCAGCAGCTGTGGCTGTTGGTGTTGTAGTTGTGGTTGTTGGTGGTGTAGTTGTAGTAGTTCATATTGCAGTTGTAGAATTTGGGGCAGCAGTTGCTGTAGTGGGTGCTGAAGTTGTAGTAGTTGGGGCAGCTGTTGTAGTTGTTGGAGTTTCTGTTGTTGTTGGGGCTGCAGTTGTGGTTGTTGGTGGTGCAGTTGTAGTAGTTGGTGTTGCAGGTGTAGTAGTTGTGGCAGCAGTTGTAGTAGTTGGTGTTGCAGTTGTAGTAGTTTGGGCAACAGTTGTTGTAGTGGGTGCTGCAGTTGTGTCGGGAGCTGCAGTAGCCTGTGTACAACAGTTGTTGCAGTTGGTGCCTGTGCTAGTAGTTGCAAGGCAGTTGCAGCTGGTACGCACCAGCAGCAGCCAAGGTGCAGCTGCAGCTGGTGCTGCAGTTGCAGTGAAGCCTGGGCAGTTGCCGTGTGGCGCTGGCTGTGGCTGTTGCTGCTGCAGCTGCAGCTGGGTGCTGCAGCTGTAGCAGCTTTAAAGGCAGCTGCTGCAGTGGGTGCTGGGTGCCAGGCTGGGTGCTGCAGCCAGTAGCTGGTGCCAAAGTGTAGTAGCTGTGGCAGTAGTTTGTGGTAGCTGGTGCCGCACCAGTAGCAGCTGTGGCAGCAGCTGCAGCGTAGTCAGGCAGCAGTTGCAGTGGGTGCTGGGCGCCAGGCTGCTGCTGGCAGCTGTAGTAGCTGGTGCTGGAGCTGCAGTGCTGTGGCAACAGCTGTAGTAGCTGGTGCTGGCAGCTGTAGCAGTTTGGGGAAACAGTTGCTGTAGCTGGTGCCTCCAGCTGTAGCTGTGGCAGCAGTCAGGTAGCTGCGCCGCACCACAGTTGCAACAGTTGTAGTAGTTCTGGGCAGTTGTTGTAGTGGGTGCAGGCGTTGTGGTTGTTGGTGGTGCAGTTGTAGTAGTTGGTGTTGCAAGTGTAGTAGTTGTGGCAGCAGTTGTGGTAGTTGGTGCTGCACTAGTAGTAGTTGTGGCAGCAGTTGTAGTAGTTTGGGCAGCAGTTGTTGTAGTGGGTGCTGAAGTTGTGGTTGTTGGTGCAGCAGTTGTAGTGGTTGCTGCAGTTGTGGTTGTTGGTGCTGCAGTTGTAGTAGTTGGTGCTGCAGTTGTAGTAGTTTGGGCAGCAGTTGAGGTTGTTGGTGTTGCAGTTGTTGTTGGGGCAGCAGTTGTGGTTGTAGGGGCTGCAGTTGTGGCTGTTGGTTCAGTAGTTGTAGTAGTTGGAGCAGCAGTTGTAGTTGTTACTTCTACAGTTGTAGTTGGGGCAGAATTTGGAGAACCTTTAACCCTCTGAATGCTTGTCACAGTGACTGTGTGAGCTGTGCCATTCAGGAGCTGGTTTCTAAAAAACTAAATGGAGAGAAAACACACAGAATGTACATCAGAAGATCATTCTGATTGCCTTCTCCCCACTGTTTTGTATTGTGTGAATGTATTGTCATTGATAATGATGACTGAAAAGAATTTACAAGACAAAGTTATTTTACCTGTTTGACAAGCTCAATGATGGTTCCATTGCTGACCTCGCCAGAGGAAGATACCCCCACCTGTAGATGTGCCAGTGATACAAGTCCTGCAGGGATAATAATACTTTAGAGGAGAAAATTGATTGTTTTTAAACTAAAAATTTAAAAATCAAGTCCTTGAATAAACACTTAATGCAGTTCCATTACTAATTTCAAAGGTAATACAAGGGCATCATCACTAAGGATGTTTTTGACTACTGAACAGCAGTGGCTTTAAGAGTTATATAAATGCAGAAGATAATTTATGTTTAGTGTATGCACCTTGAACTTTACATTTGAACCCCTATTTTGCTTTCCTTTACATTGTGTCCACAGTGATTAAAAACACATCTTCTCTGACTTACATTTAAAAATATAACTTAATCTGAGTTTAATTTACAAACCAGTTTTTTAAACCATATAAACTTAGCACAAAAAATGTTTGGTAGATTATTTATTTGTTGTAACAATGCTTCTTTTTTACCCTTTTAAATGGTGCCACAGTTGTAAGAAACATGCATTTGTGGGATGAACGGCAGAGCTGAGTATGTGGGTTGCACCTATGAAAAATTTGCCAAATCTTCTCTGCCAATGCCAAACAGCTTATATTGCTGTTGCTATTGACGCTCAGGTGCCAATCAGGTGAGCATGGGCCCTGCTACAGTGGTCAGTAGGTGTCTGCTCCAAGAATCGGCATGCCACGTTTGACTGATCTGGATAGGGCCCGTGTTTGGAGTGAGCCTTAGTACCATCTCCAAACTGAAGGCCAAGTTCCATATAATGGGGGATGTCAGAGACAGGCCGCGAAGTGGGCGTACCAAGAAGACGACACCCCAAGAAGACTATTTCCTCACCCTGTCAGCACTTAGGTACCGTAGGTTGTCCTCTACAGATCTGCAGTCAAGGTTTGCAGGATGATATGACCGACGGCTCTTTGCCCAGACAATCCAGAAGAGACTGCACACAGCCAATCTCCGGTCTCATAGGGTTGCCAGGAGGCCTGCCATGACTGCCCTTCACCGTCAGGCCCATTTGCGCTGCTGTCGGCAACACGTGCACTGGAACCTAAATGTGGAGGAACGTTATGTTCAGCGATGAGTCCAAATTCTCCCTATGGCAGTTGGATCGTAGGGTCAAAGTGTGGAGAAGACGCAGAGAATGCTATGCTGATTGCTGCACCAATAGAGTAACATCTTTTGGTGGAGGCAGTGTGATGGTGCGGGGTGGCATCTCCCTCACTGGAAAAATGAGGCTTGTCATCATTGTAGGTAATCTCAATGCAGAGAGATATCGAGATGAGATTCTGCAACCAGTGGCAATCCCATATCTCCACAGTCTGGGACCGAACTCTATCCTCTAAGATGACAACACTCACCCCCACAGAGCGGGGTTTTATCAGAGACTGCCTCTGTGGAGAGGATGGAATGGCCTGCCAGCAGTCCTGACCTCAACCCCATTGAACACGTGTGGGATCAGCTTGGGCGTGCCAAGAAGCATTGTTACAACAAAGAAATAATCTACCAAACACAAATTTCCTTACTTTTTGTGCTAAGTTTAGATAATATACAATATCTTTTAACTGCTATCAAAACTTTTTAAAATTAGAATAACTTACCCTGGCTTCTTGTTATTTCATTTCTAGAGGTTGTTGGTGCAGTTGTAGTTGGAGCAGCAGTTGTGGTTGTTGGTACTACAGTTGTAATAGTTGGGGAAGAAGTTGTGGTTGCTGGGGCGGCAGTTGTAGTTGTCGGCATTGCTGTTGTTGTTGTTGGGGCAGCAGTGATTGTTATGAGAGTATTGCACAAACTGTTGTTACAACAGATTGGTTCAGTGGTGAGGGTACCAAAATTTGCCACAATGAAAGATAGGGAGTTCAGGCTGGTACCAGCTAGACATACGCTTTGAGATGCACAGCCCAAGGCAGGAGCAATGTTGGTCCCGTCCGTCACTATAAATGTAAAATCACATTTGTGTTGTACAAATTGGATTATTATCAGTTAATTGATTCTTGAAAGAAGTACTCAGTTCCTTCACTTAAAGAGTAACTTGACATCAACTGCAAATCCTGTTTTTGCTGAAATGAAACTAAACAGATAAGACAAAAGTTTTTTATACAGCTAGCATCTGAACCCCCATAGGGTGACCTAGTAATAATGATTTGGTCATTTGTTGTTGAAAAAAGTCTAAAATAAGTCTTGATCACCAGCACATTCTATATAATATACTATACCTTATTTTATTTTTCAGCATGTATAAAATTTAATAATAGTAACTGAAATGCTGCTAAAATAAGATTGTATGCAGCCTATGCTTTAAAGAAGTCCAGTTTTAAAATCTTAAAGTGACACAGTCAAAATTACTTAGAAATATTCACATAATCTCTAATATGTTATGATAACTATATTAGGAATTATTTAAGTAATGTACAATAAAGTTTTCAGTGCAGGGGAATTGATTGACAACCTGACAGTTGTCTTAATGTCCACAGGAGGAGGAGACACACAGAAACTCAGGGTTTGTTAAGAGAAAACTTGCCAATGAGATGATAGAAAATAGAAAATGACTCAGAGTTAAAAGAGTTTTCTCAACTTGTGTTTAACAAACCCCACTTTCTGGTATACACTCCAGGTGTATTGCAGGACCTAGTGATATTGTTGGGTGTTATTACATATGTAACAGAGCATATGTCTGATCCAACAGATCCAATTAAACCCAGTGGTGATGGTGGGTGTTTATATGAAACAGACTTGAAGCTTTCAACAAGAGGACAACAAAACACAAAACACTGTTTTTCAGACTGCTGTTAAGCTACTTTCTAAGTGAAAGTATCAGTATCACACTGTAACAATGCTCTGTTACAAGTCCAAACCTTGTACAAGGAAATTTACTTGAACTAATAAAGTAAGTGAGTAAGTAAAGTGAAAAATGTTCTTGTGTCAAAATAAACATTGTTGTTTTCATGCAGAATAGTCCCTCTGTCCTGTTATAATATATTCTATATGGTATTTGATTTAGATTGGCAATCATTACTCAGTTAATTGATTAGCTGATCAAGAGTTAATGGTCAACTATTTTTATGAATGAATAATAATTTAAGCAAATTTTCAAGAAAAAAAATTGCAAAATTAACAATAGGTATTAGCAGCAGTTCTATAATTGTATCACAATTACAGATGTTTAACGAGTAATTGTGCAGCTAATTCTATCTACTATACCTACTGTTTGTGCTTAAATCTGTAAGACTTCTTAGGATGATCTCTTGTGAAACAATCTTTAAGTGTAAGCAAGTGGTCACGATAGATGTCATAAATGTAGGGCAGCAAAAAGTATGAAATGTTATGGATTAGAGGTAAAACAGCACTAGACTCACCAGTTGCTTGAAAACAGCGGTCCTCTGCTCCCATACAATATAATGGAGAATTAAACTGAGAGGTGATGGGGTTATAGAAGTTACACTGTAGGCCATTTGGAGACTGAGAAGAGGGGACTGAAACAGGAAAGAACATCATTTATTTGAGGGAGAGAGAACATTTAAGTGTCACAAAATGAAAATGGAACATGTCAGAGAAAGGATGCCAGTATTCTTTATCTATATTATATTGTCTTAAATAAGATAGTCATCCATCTGTACTCACAAGGTAGAGTTTCTGAGTTGCAGTCATCCGTGTTGCAGCACTTAATAGATGCAACTGTACTGGAAACACCTGTGTTGGCTGAAAATGTCTGAGAGCCTGTGACTAGACACTGGGAGGGTGATGCACATGCCTTGTAGATTTGCTGTCCTGTAGTTCCAGTTTGAGAGGCTACAGAGTCAAAGTGCAGTTTGCTAATGTTGATGTAAAGCACACAGAACTTTGCAGTACATGTATTCACTGAAAAGTAATAAATGATATGAAGAAAAGACTACCTATAATGGAAGCTGTTATACACATAATCTCTGAGGAGGAACATGTAGCTGATGCTGTGCTTGAACACTGCTGATCTGTGCAAGTGAGACACTGAAGTGCTCCAGCTGCAGTGGGGAGAAAAATAGTCTGTGAAATGATGATCACATTTAAATGTCAAATCAAAAGTGTGAGATGTTTTAGTCTGTACACCCTGAAAATTCATTTTGTTGCTGTGCCAAATGATCTCTAAAGACACAATGACAATAATGGATAAAAATGGTTGCTAGTGTCCATTATGTATCACTTCCAGGGGTGTAACGATACAATCAACTCATGATTTAGAACGATACTCGATACAGGGTTTACGTTTAGATACACTCAGGACACATCTAAGGACATATGAAGAAAAAATGAAAACAAACTAAGATCTTTTTATTTATATTTTCTTAGTGGATGGTAACTTTTTCAGAGTAAATCGGCCTTAAAGTGTTTGGTCAGTTCAGTTTAACCTGCAGGACTTTCTGAAGCTGGTGTTAACATGTTCTGCTGCCACAGATTCATGACAAGTGAAAACGAGTTCACTGCATCTCCTGACGTCTTTGCTGCAGAAGTGAAACGTGGGGAAAATCTGTCAAACAGCCGGGAGTTACAGCTGTTACAGATTATGAGGCTGAAAAATGTTAACTGTCAAAGGAAATAATAATGCAAGAGAAATAAAAGAGAGAGAGGGATCAGCCTTTTACAGTCACTCAGTCAGCTGATCAGTGGTCTCTAGGGAAGGGAGCTGGCTACAGATGTCCGATTGAACTGAACCTGAAGCAGTCAGACGCTGTTTCGTTGTCAGAGATCGTGTGAAGATGAGAAAACTGCTGATCAAATCTATACAATTCTTCTTATATAAGTGTTAATTCACATGGCACACAGTGTATTCACTCAGAATTGTAGAGGATTGCTTCAGGACACAGTGCTCACTTCATCAGTCACACCACAATACAGTTTTTCAGCATCATGATGCATATCGTTACATTTTGTGAATCGCGATGCATCTGCCACTGCATAGAAGAACAAACTATTGAAGTAGATTAACATCTGTTTTGTTAATGTAAACCTGCTGTAATTGTAATGATTATAAAGATGCTGTAATTCATTGCCATCCACAGAAAGATAAGAAAACTATTTGTCCACTGACATTCTGAGTTGATTCAGGATCTTATGACTGATACATCAAATAATTGACATTTGGGGGGCAGCCCTAAAACTGACCTTATGGTACTTTCGCATCTCACTTGGGAGTAAAAAGGAACCTTTAAGTTTGACAGAAATAGTGATTTAATTTATATTGTGATGTGATGTATATCGATGTTGATATACTCATATCACCCAGCCCTACTTAACTGTTATATTTTGTTTTAACCAAGTTCCCACTGTCCTTCATTAAGTGTCTTCAGTAATTGAGTTTGAATAAGTTTTTTATGCTGCTTATCTCCAGACGCTGTCTTTTCTCAGTGACTGACTTAGTCAACTTCAGTGCATCAACCAGCGAATGATCGAAGTTCAGAGAGGAGTGTGGACTAAAAGATGGCAATGCCATTGCATCTCCCCTTAGAGCTCTGTGCACAATCCTCTTGACTCTTTTTGACTGCCAGGAAATAGGCGAGAATTTTCCATTTACTCCTGTTAGAATAATCAGGTGTCTTCCCTGAGTGCCTCCATCTGAGAAATTTCCAAATGAGGCATCACTGAACATGACCATCCTCAAGGCACTGTCACTACCTAAGTGTTGGAAGATCAGGACTACCTTCTTGGACTTTAATTTACACACTATTCCGCTGGCTTCATGAATAGTCTGCACAGTTGCATTTTTCACGCCTGATACCAAGTTACAAACATTGTCAAACGTCAAACATTGCATCTGTCCTACTCTGTCTTGCAACCCAGAGAATTTGGCCCATTTTTGACCTAAGTAGATCCTTTCCTTCTCACAGAGGGTTGAGTCTTGTTCTACAGCTCATGAGGGATCCATGCATATGGGCTGCATATGTTCAATGCAGTTTTCCTGGTGTATTTGTACCTTTTGTTCAATAGTCACAAAGTGTATTCCAACATAACAAAACCTTCCATGTTCTTCACATCCCACTTAGAATGCAGATCTGAGCTGAGGACTGTTGAGGAGAAACTTTCTGTGCCCCCCATATGAAGTCATCCACAAGACAGGCCAGAACCCCATTAACATCACAGCCCTGATCTAGCCAATATACAACAACTGGGTCAACTTGAGACATTTTTCCACCTGCTGCCAGCATAATTTTCTTTACTTTGTTGTACCAGTACAGGGAGGCATCAGCCAGACCATACACACACTTGTTGAGCTTCAACAGTTTTCCTTCACTGTCAGCCTCCAGAGGGGATCTGATGAAGATGTCACGTGATGCATTTCCTGTAGAAATGCTGACTTTATGTCCAAAGAATGAAGTGTCCACTGTCTCTGACAAATCACTACCACAAGCAGCCGAAGAGACTCAGTAGTGAATGTGGGGGAGTCCTTTTGATACTCTGACATGTTTAACTCCTCAAAACCTCTCGCTACAAGTCGTGCTTTCAGTACTGGCCCAGTCAGCGTCTCTTTGAGAGTGCATACCCATCTCGTAGAAATACACTTCTGTCCCTGGTCTTCAGTTTCCTCAAACACATTGTTATCATGTCAGCTCTGTATCTCGTTATATTTTGCTGAGTCAAATTATACATCATTAGTTAATATATCCTTGCATGCATCTGTGGTAGTGGTTTCAGTAGCACTGGTTTCTACCTGAAGACTCTCTACTCTTGGCATGTCAGCTGACTGTCATGCCTGCAACATCAGAGGGTTCAATATACTGCAGGTTGTACAAATGTTTGTATTTACCTGTAGCTTTACCTGCACTCCCTAAAACTTTGGCTGTGTGTAAAATATCCAGTGATTCCCCTACCATTGTCTTGACAGGGTAGCCCGTCCCGCCAACGCGACCCCTTCACCCTCCCAAAAACGGCGTCTCGGCATATGCATCTGCACACAGGAGTGGAAGAGCAGCAGAGGAGACGGGTTGACAACTCACCATCAAGAGTAAGAAAAGCTCTGACAAGCGTTGTAAGTAGATCATAGATGGACAGACACCGACCCTAAACGTCCAGAAGTCTTAGTCTCAGTCTCTGCCATTAAAGCCCCAGTCCATTGCAGTGCTTCAGTCACAACCGTTACACACCTTCACTTTCATTATGATCTCACTAAGTGTTCGGTTCTGTTGCTCCAGAAGTCCATTACTCCTTATGTCTATGTTGAAGTTCTCTGCCATGTCTCTCATCTCATCTCCTCCGTTGTCACTGAACAGTTTCTGTGGTGGGCCATGCACACTTACTCAGTCACAAGTAAAGTGTTTCACTATTTTTTTTGTGGTCAGAATGCTGCCTGCACTAAACCGTGTGAACCATTTCTGTCCACATACAGTCCTTGTGCAGGCGGTGTCGATTATAGCTGAACCACAACACTCTGTCATAAAGATTTCTACTTCAGTGAGTGACTTCGGCTTACATGATGATATGACACTCTTCAACTTCATCTGTGTCACTGTCCTCAGTTAGCTTGACTTGTTCACCTTTGTGTGGGTAGTCCTTGTGTGGGTAGCCCAGTGGAATGTGGATTGACAAACAGCACACTTTGTTCTACCACCATACCTGTCCAGTGGGTTTGTGCCAGGCACATGTGTTTTTTGTTGATCCTTTTGTGGCCATGGTTTACCTCTCTGTCATCTCTGCTTAGTGCTAGGTGCTGTTTCTTGATTAATTCCCATGCTAGAAGCAGCCGGTTTCCCTTCAAATATCCTATTCAGTAGTGCTGACTTCATCAATGCAAACGTCAGATCTGTGCATGCTGTGAAAGCTAACTGTCGGTCCTTCATGTTCAGACATGCAGTATCCAGCAGTTTAAAAGCCAAAACTGCATGTTCCATCTTGTACTTATGCATTCGAGAGTAGCGTTGTTCAAAGTCAATTATATAGTCCGCCATAAATACACTGCAGTCTCTCGTAACCTGGTCGAAGCTCGAGTAAGTGTCATATGCTTGGTCCTTTTCTTTTGAGAAACTGTCAAGTTTCGCAAGTAAAGTGTTCATACCAGTGTCTTTGTTTAAGTCGTCTGCTGGTATTTCCATTGCTGTTTCTCTCGCTCTCCCAGTGCTAATACCACAGCAAGCGCTTTCTTTCTTCTGCATAAAAGGACAAACTATTGAAGTAGCTTAACATCTGCTTTATTAGCGAACACCACCATCTTCCCAGCTTGCAACAACCCCCCACATCTGGCTCCTCCACAATAAAAGTACACAATAAAAGTACCCTCTTTATCTTAATACACAGTAACATATATTCTGTCAAACTGAATATTTTAAGGGTATAATAATAGCACCTGTGAGTTAACAACTTGACTCCTTAATTATGTACATATATTTGCACAGCTAGTAAGCAAGTATTGCTTTTTACTGCAAATGAACTTAAATACTGCGATGTATATAATGCACAGAGACTTTAAAAGTCAGTTAGCCTACTTAATTTTCTTATTTCAGTATACTTGTAGTATACTTCAGATGAGCCTACTACTGAGACATGGGGGTCTGTATAGTCTCATCTAATCTCTTCTTGTCTTATTTAATCTCATCTGCAGAAAAATGAGTTCTTACAAACTCTAAGACTCTCTAGTACCTCCTGAGACTTTAATGTAGAGTTACCTGTGCCGGAGAGCGCCCAGGTGAGAGTCAGAGAAAGAAGCAGCTTCATCGTGATGAACAGGTTAGTAATGTGGAATAGTTTTCCTGGATGGTGATACTGCACCTCATCAGCACATCAACACTTTACATACTGTATTGAATAACTTTATGACACATGCTTAATTCTTGATTTGGGAGTGTTCCAACTTTTACGGTATAATCATTCAGGCTTTCACCTCCTCTTTTGTCACACACTTCATCATATCAACACACCTTCCCACACCTGTTTTTCATTTCAGGATTATTTATTTATGCATCAAAACAAAAAGGATACATTATGAATTGTTACTTTTTTGACATCTTTTATTCTTCTTTCTCCTGCTTTCTGAAATGGATGTATTAATTTTTTTTGGTCATATGATTCAGTTTTTTTTTTTTGTTCTTTAGTCCTCATTTTTTAATTTATAGAAATGTCAAACATTGAATGACTGTCTCTGTCATAGTAAAGATTGGTGGACTGTATAAACTCCAGAGACAATGATGTTGAGGCAATGATGTAGAACTGCACCCATGTCCTCTCTCTCTATTTTTTATGCTCAGTACTGAAAAAAATACTGTGAATACAAATGTGCAAACAGTGCACTTAAAATTACAGCATATTAACAATACAACCCAACAGTGTTTCACTGTATATTACTCTTTTTTTTGTATCCCCAAATAATGTCTTATGGCAGATCTGCATTTGAATGTATAAAAACACTTCTATATGCTTTAAAATCAAATGTTGAATAAAGTCTTATTTAAAAGTATTTACTTAAGAACACTGAAAGAACACAGCAAGAACACCATGAGTGGCCACTTCAAAAAGATGTATCATTTTATTTATCTGTCAAGGATATAACACAACATTAAAATCAGAACTGCTAACCTTGTCCCACGAATCTAATGTCTAAGCAAGTCTATAAAAGTTTGGCTCTATAGCCTTAAGTGAAAGTGAAAGGTTGCAAATAAATGCCACACCAAACATACATTTTAAAGTCTAGAGAACAGAACAATAAATAAGAAATTTTGTACAAAAATAATTTTCTAAAATATATTTAAATCAGTAATATTGAGAAGAAAGTCCAAAACACTAGCTGTATGGCCTTTTATACATTTTCATGGATTTGACAATTAGTAACCTCATTACCAGGGGAAACAAGTTTACTAAATGGACTGAGAGAGAGGGCAAATAAACACAAAACACACGTGTACTCATTAATATGTGCCTTCAGCCCATAAAACAGAAACTTTTAAAAGGTTGACCTGCATACAGAATTTCTCCCTCCCTTTTTTTCAAGGTGTTGTTTTATAGAGCAGCACCGCCCAACAAACAAGTAGTGCTTTCGTATTCTGGTTTTCCAAAGACCTGGGAAGACAGTCTGAAAGCTTTATTGATAAACTCCCTCTGTCACAAGACAAAACAGATTCACATTCAGAGAACATGACTGCTTTTTGCCAGTGATACTCTGAGAAACCATTCACTTCCTGAATCCTGTATTACAAAAGTCATGCACTTGGTATAATGCACTCACCAAGGTTACTGTTGTTGAGTGAAATGTTTCTTCATTTATGCATTGAGAAAAGGAGGAGTGAGTAAGAAACAGTTTATGTTTCCTGGTTACTAGGCTTGCTAGTGTGGCAGCCACTTCTCAAGTTACAAAGCATGGGAATTACACCTCATTAAAACCACCTCTTTGACAGATCAGATTGCTTCCCATTGTACTGTGCAAATAATTTGACACTTGAGTCAAATGGACATCTCCACTATTCACATTTATGGGAAGTATAGTCATCAGTGGAGAACTGCATTTATTTTAGATTAAATTTGACAAAATAATGATAAAGAGACACAAGAGGACACTTAGCCTAAAATCCAAGCCACTGTGTTTACTCAGAAAGAACTTAACTTCTCTCACACCTGGAGTGAAATCCAGGTACTTCCGGATGGTCTGGAAATAGTTATTGTAGGTCATTTCAGCAAAGTGGAGTATGCTGACCTTTGATGAGTTGTACTCAAAATGTTGAAAAATTCAAAAGAAGCATCTCTTTCCAGATATGATAAAATAAGTGGAGAGAATCACCCCTTCACACTGTGTTACAACTGTACCACTAGCACAACCTTGAATTGCTGTCTTTATACATTTACTTTTGACTGTTTCTGTCCACGTGAAGCTTCTATGGGGAAGCTTTAACCCTTTTAATGCTTGTCACGGTGACTGTGTGGGCTGTGCCATTCAGGAGCTGGGCTCTAAAAAACTAAATGGAGAGAAAACACACAGAATGTACATCAGCAGGTCCTTCTCATTCCCTTCTCCCCACTGTTTTGTATTGTGTATGTGTGTTGTCATTGATAATACTGACTGAAAAGAATTCACAAGATAAAGTTATTTTACCTGTTTGACAAGCTCAATGATGGTTCCATTGCTGACCTCGCCAGAGGAAGATACCCCCACCTGTAGATGTGCCAGTGATACAAGTCCTGCAGGGATAATAATACCTTACATGTAGAAATGTTTTTTTTTTAAACAAACAAAAATAAATGACTTGTATATGTCAATGTTGAAGATTCCTAGCCCTTGATTATGCACTTACTACAGTTGCAGCAGTGGCTTTAAGAGTTATATAAATACAGAAGACATTTTATGTTTTGTGTATGCACCTTGCACTTTGCATTTGAACCTCTACAATTATGATGTATGACTATATTATCTAAATGTTCTAAACAATATTTGAGTTTGACAAGACATGAGAGCAGTTGGGATTAAAATGTATTTTCTGAAATGTCTTTAAAACCCTGCAAATGTTGCTTCAAGTCACAGCTGAAAGTAATCTTGAATAAAGTCCTTTCGGTAGACTACATTAGAGCATAGAAAGAAAATCAAAAACAAAACGAAAAAGATCAGGGGTTTCTACTGTCTGGTATGTTGCCCAAATATTTTTCTTTTCTTTGCATCATGGCAACTATGCTTGCAGTGACTAAAAATTAACCTACTCTGGCTTACATGTAAAAAGATAACTTTATCTCAGTTTGATTTACAAGTTTTTGTTAGAACCACATTAGGATAATATACAATATCTTTAGACTGGAATCAAAACCAATTGGAATACTTTACCTTGGCTTGTTGTTGTTTCGTTTCTAGAGGTTGTTGTAGTAAGGACAGCAGTTGTGGTTATTGGTGCTGCAGATGTAGTGGTTGGAGCCGCAGTTGTGGTTGTTGGTGCTGCAGTTGTAGTCGTTGGGGCAACAGTTGTTGGTGCTACAGTAGTAGTAGGGGAACCAGTGGTAGTTGTTGGTGCTGCAGTTGTAGTAGTTGGGGCAGCAGTTATAGTTGTTGGTGCAACAGTTGTAGTGGTTGGGGCTGCAGTTGTGGTTGTTGGTGCTGCAGTTGTAGTAGTTTGGGCAGCACTTGTGGTTGTTGGTGCTGCAGTTGTAGTAGTTGGGGCAGCAGTTGTGGTTGTTGGTGCTACAGTTGTAGTAGTTGGGGCAGCAGTTGTGGTTGTTGGTGCTGCAGTTGTAGTGGTTGGGGCAGCAGTTGTGGTTGTTGGTGCTGCAGTTGTAGTAGTCGGGGCAGCAGTTGTGGTTGTTGTTGGTGCAGTTGTAGTAGGTGGGGCAACAGTTGTGGTTGTTGGTGCTGCAGTTGTAGTGGTTTGCTGCAGCTGTTGTTGGTGCTGCAGTTGTAGTAGTTAGCAGCAGCTGTGGCTGTTGCTGCAGCCAGGTGGTCTGGGGCAGTTATGGTTGTTGGTGCCAGAGTTGTAGTGGTTGGGGCCGCAGTTGTAGTTGTTGGTGCTGCAGTTGTAGTAGTTGGGGCGCAGACGGTTGTTGGTGCTGTAGTTGTAGTGGTTGGGGCAGCAGTTGTGGTTGTTGGTGCTGTAGTTGTAGTGGTTGGGGCCGCAGTTGTTGTTGGTGCTGCAGTTGTAGTAGTTTCTGGGTGCAGCAGTTGTGGTTGTTGGTGCTGTAGCTGTAGTAGTTGGGGCAGCAGTTGTGGTTGCTGTGGTTAAAGCGTTGTAGTAGTTGGCAGCAGTTGTGGCTGGTGCTGCAGTTGTGGTGGCTGGGGCAGCAGCTGTGGTTGCTGCGCCGCAGCTGTAGTGGTTAAATGCAGTTGTGGCTGTTGGTGCTACAGCCAGTAGCTGGGGGCAGCAGCCGTGGCTGCTGGTGCTGCAGCCAGTGGTTAGCAGCAGTCAGGCTGTTGCGCCGCGTTGCAGTAGTCGGGCAGCCGTGGCTGTTGGCGCTGTAGTTGCGTATCAGCAACAGTTGTGGTTGCTGGTGCTGCAGTGCCAGAAAGTGGTCAGCCGCAGCCATGGGTGCTGCAGTTGTAGTAGCTGGGCAGCAGCTGTGGCTGTTGGTGCCATTGTAGTATTCAGCAACAGTTATGGCTGTTGGTGCGCCAGAAATAGTGGCTAGCCTGGCAGCTGTGCCGCCAGGCGCTGCAGTTGTAGTAGCCAGCAGCGCCGTTAGCGCTGCAGTTGTGGTGGCTGGGGCAGCAGCTGTGGCTGTTGGTGCCAGAAGAAACAGTAGTTGTAAATAGTTGTGGTTGTTGGTGCCGCAGCGGTAGTGGGGCAGCAGTTGTGGTGTTGCTGGTGCTGGGCGCAGTAGTAGCGCAGCAGCCAGGCTGCTGGTGCTGCAGCCAGTAGCTGGGCGCGCTGTGGCTGGTTCCGTAGTTGCAGGCTTGGGGCCGCAGTTGTGGTTGCTGGTGCTGTAGTTGTAGAAGGGCAACAGTTGTGGTTGTTGGTGCCGCAGTTGCAGTGGCTAAATGCGCAGTTGCTGCTGCGCCGCAGTCGGTAGCTGGGCAGCAGTTGTGCTGTTATGCCGCAGCTGCAGTGGTCTGGGCAGCAGTTATGGTCATTGTTGGTGCCAGCTGCAGTGGCTTGGGGCCGCAGCTGTAGCTGCTGGTGCTGTAGTTGCAGTGGTTGGGGCTGCAGCCAGGTTGTTGGTGCTGCAGTTGTGCGCCCGGGCAGCAGTTGTGTTGTTGGTGCTGTAGTTGCGGAAGTAGTTGTGGGCAAATATTGTGGCTGTTGGTGCCGCAGCTGTAGTGGTTAAATGTAGCCGTTAGTGCCGCAGGTTGCAGTAGCTGGGGCAGCAGTTGTATTGCTGGTGCTTAAAGCCGCGGCTGGGGCTGCGCTGTGGCTGGTGCCAGCGTAGGGTCAGCCGCAGCCAGGCTGTTGGTGCCGTAGTTGTAGTAGTTGGGGCACAGCCAGGTTGTTGGTGCTGCAGTTGCAGTGGCCAGCCCAGCTGCTGTTAGTGCCGCAGCCAGGCGAAGCTGGGGCAGCAGTGCCACGGCTGTTGCGCTGTAGTTGTAGTGGTCAGCCGTTGCAGCTGTTGCGCTGTAGCTGCAGTGGTTGGGGCCGCAGTTGCAGTAGTTGGTGCTGCAGTTGTAGTAGCCAAAGGCAGCTGTGGCTGCTGGTTAGCGGCTAAACACAGCTGTGGTTGTTGCGCTGTAGTTGTAGTAGTCAGCAACAGTCATTGTTGTTGGTGCCGCAGTTGCAGTGGTTAAATGCAGTTGCTGCTGGTGCCATGTTGCAGTAGCTGGGCAGCTGTGGCTGTTGGTGCCAGAAAGCTGTAGTGGCTACCGCAGTTGCAGTAGCTGGGGCAGCAGTTGCGGCTGTTGGTGCCGCAGTTGCAGGCTAGCAGCAGTTATGGTTGTTGGTGCTGTAGTTGTAGTAGTTGGGGCAGCAGTTGTGGTTGTTGGTGTTGTAGTTGGGGCAACAGTTGTGGTTGTTGGTGCTGCAGTTGTAGTGGTTGGGGCAACAGTTGTCTCGTTGGTGCCAAGCAGCCAGGTAGTCAGCAGTTGTGGCTGTTGCGCCACAGCCAGTAGTAGTCAGCAGCAGCTGTTGGCGCTGCAGTCAGAAAGTATCCGGGCAGCACCCTTGTGGCTGCTGGCGCCGCAAGTCGGTAGTGGCTCAGCGTTAGCCGTATTGCTGGCGCTACAGCCGTAGTTGGGGCAGCAGTCAGGCTGTTGCGCCGCAGCTGTAGTGGTTGGGTGTTGTTGTGTGAAGCGAAGCAACAGTCAGGTTGCTGGTGCCACAGCCGTAGTAGTCAGCAGCAGCTGTTGCGCTGCAGCTGCAGTGGCTGGGCAGCAGCTGTGGCTGCTGGTGCCGCAGTTGTAGTGGTTAAATGCGTTGTGGCTGGTTAGTGCCACAGCTGCGGTAGGTTGGAAGGCAGCTGTTGCTGGTACCGTAGTTGTAGAAAGGCAGCAGCGTGGCTGTTGGCGCTGTAGCGCAGTTGGGGCAACAGTTGTGGCTGTTGCGCCGTTGCAGTGGCTCTGGGCAGCAGTCGTGGTTGTTGGTGCCACAGCCAGCTGGGGCAGCAGTTGTGGCCGTTGGTGCCGTGCCGTAGTGGCTGTGCGCGTTGCGGTTGTTGGCGCCGTAGCCGTGGTCAGGCCCAGCTGCAGTAGCCAGCGTTATGCTGTATTGCTGGTGCGCCACAGTAGCCAGTAGCTGGGGCAGCAGCTGTTGGCGCTGCAGCTGCAGTGGCTGGGGCAAGCAGCCAGTAGCTGGGGCGTTAGCCAGGCTGCTGGCGCCACACAGTAGTAGCTGGGGGCCGCTGCAGCTGCCAGCTGCAGCCAGGTGGCTGGGGCAGCAGCCGTTGCTGGCTGCAGTTGGTAGTGGCTGGGGCAGCAGCTGTGCTGCTGGCGCTGCAGTTGCAGGCTGGGGCCACAGCTGTGGCTTGCTGCGCCGGGCCAGCTGCGGCGGTGGCTGGGTGTCGCAGCGGCTGCTGGCGCTGGCAGCCAGCAGTGGCTGTGCGTTGCGGCTGCTGGTGCTGCAGCTGCAGTGGCTTAAATGCAGCTGTGCAGCTGGGGCAGCAGCCGTGCTGTTGCGCTGGGCCAGGTAGCTGGGGCAGCAGCTGTTGCGCTGCAGCTGCAGTGGCTGGGGCAGCTGTAGTAGCTGGGGCAGCAGTCAGGTTGCTGGTGCTACAGCTAGTAGCTGGGGCAGCAGCCACACAGCTGCAGTTGTAGTGGTTGGGGCAGCAGTTGTTGCTGGTGCTGCAGTTGTAGTGGTTGGAAGAAAGAGTTGTTGGTGCTGCACAGAAAGTGGCTAAAGGTGCAGCTGTGGCTGTTGGTGCTACAGCTGTAGTAGCTGGGCAGCTGTTGGTGCTGGTAGCCAGAGTATGGGGCAGCAGTTGTTGCTGGTGCTGCAGCTGTAGTGGTTGGGGCAGTTGTTGGTGCTGCAGTTGTAGTGGCTAAAGGTAGCCAGGCTACAGCTGCAGCTGTAGTAGTTGGGGCCGAAATTGCAGTTGCTGGGATGCTGTAGCTGTAGTAGCTGGGGCAGCAGCTGTGGTTGCTGGTGCTGTAGCCAGTAGCTGGGGCAGCAGTTGTGGCTGTTGGTGCTGTAGTTGTAGTGGTTGGGGCAGCAGTTGTGGTTGTTAAAAGCAGTTGTAGTGGTCAACAGAGTTGTGGTTAATGCTGTTGCAGTTGAAGCTGAATGAGAATGTTAGAAAGCAATTGCATTAAATATAATATTGAATAGTGTGTCATTATACCTATGGGGGTTTTATCGTTTTATATGTGATCTGTTGCACTATAATCACCTTCAATATGGAATGAATGCTTTCTGGATTTTACAATCAAGTGTAACGTTTTGAGAAAGTGTCTAAAAATGATGTTAAAACAATACTGCCACAAAGTGATATTGACAGCCTCAACTGAACAACTCAAGATGAGAGTGGCACCTGATGCTGACTGCCGGCCAGAATTTATGTTCAAAGTCGATTCCTCCTGATGTCCCGGAACAATTTCATTGAATCGCATATTTTATCTCTGTAAATTAATCAACTTTTGATAACTTTGAATGTGGTTTAGTCTAACAGTCATACATGTTATTTTCTGATCTTGCTTTACACTGTGGAAATTACTCAACTTTATTCCATTCTGTAACAATTAATAGTTCTTGAAGGAGACATCAACAGCAGGCACAAATAGGTGGGTTTTTTATATATATACTTGGAATGACAGAGTAAAACCCACTTACTCATTCATATTAAGGTTTGAATATTAGCTGCTCTGGAGAAACTCTTGTCTACTACTACTGTTCTGTTTCCTCTGATCCAAATTACATATCATGCAATACAACAATTAAAGCCATAAATTTATCACTTATTATGAAACTTGTAATTATATTGACCTTGTCCGAGGATGCATGAATATATTCAAGCAAAATAGCTAACAAAAAGGATTTTTCTCCATGATGAGTAGTGTTACCCTCAGTGCCCAGGTACAGACAGGTATTTTCTCTGTGACTGCACACATTATGCTTATTTAGACATGCTCCTCCCTCAGTCACTGAGGGAGTGACATAGTGATGAGGTTACTATATAACCTGGAAAACCACAAGTTCACAGACGACATGTTTACAAAATATAGGACACCACAAATTGAATCAACAAAACCACTGACAAAATCTGCAGTGATCTACAGTTAACAATCCACTTTGAAGAATAATTTTGGCAATTATTGTGATTGCTTTCCCAGTGAGTCATGATCGGGTAAGATCACATTACTCAACAATATTTGGAATCCGTTTTAATGTTTTTCATCAGTGAAATGATTCTTTATCAGATGAGAGTTCATATTGTTAGTTATAGCCATCTGGGAAATTACATGATTTATATTCATTAGTGACAGTCTAAGGAATAAGGGTTTAGATTTCAATACAGTTAAAAAAATCATTCCGCACCAGGAACATATAAGACACCACATTCTCAACTATAACTCCTATTTGAAGGTGGTACATATTGATTTTTATTCAGTAGTACATATCATGAGCGGGCAGGCAGAGTGGTGCAGTGGTTAGGCTGCCTCACAGCAAGAAGGTTCGGAGTAATAAACATGCTGTTCTCCCTGTGCCTGTGTGGGTTCTCTCCGGACATGCAGGCTAATTGTAATTCTGCCTCTCTCCCAATGTCAGCTGGGATAGGTTCCAGCACCCCGCCCCACAACGCTTAATGGATAAGTGGAACAGATGATGATGGATGGATGGATTTATGATTTATGATTTAGTGATATTTGTCTCAGGGTTTTTCAAATTGCATGATAGCATGACTATCATTTAAACAGTGGAAGGCATTGTGCTTGCTCAGGACACACATACTTTTTAGCAACACAAGAGAAAACATGCGGAATTGTTAATACTTAACTAGACAAAACCATTTACATAATTCCCCAAGATTTTATGCTCTAAATATTTAACAAGCAACAATCTGGTTGGCTGTGGTTTTCAGAATGACTATGCAACATGGGGGTGAACATTAAAGTTTGATTAATCATCAGATTGTTGGATTTGAGTAGTGGCTTCGATTCCTGTGCCCTAGAATCTATGAATGAAAATTACCATTAACAGTGAAATCAATAGCTGCCCAGCAACAAATTTTCCCATAGCTCCCAAGGAGGTTGTTAATCTGGCCATGAGGTGCTGGAAATAATGTATAGACTGTAGACTGTGTAAGAAAAAAATAATTGACTTGAGTTGCCTATCTATTCCTGTAATTGATTGATCAGAAAATGACCATGGAAGAGTGGACAAGTAGTAAAACAAGAGGTAAAGATGAAAGGTTCATGGCTGGAGGTCAATGACTCAGTCCGTTAACTTGAGCATGTGGGACACTTTTTAAAATGTAATCTTTCCATAATTATGTTTCCTGGATGGTTTTGAAACATCTGTCATCAACATGGTGAGTTTTCCCAGTTAAAATGTCTTTGCATGTTCTTGTCGCCAATACCATTACCAGAAACTTTCATCAATGTTGTCAAACAGGTTTTTACTTACGCTGTGCACACTTCTTCCTTCTCTTCACTGAGTGGCAGGCTTATATCACCAGCAAGCCAGAGCTCAGTTGTCTTCTATCCTCACGCTTATACATAACTGATGTATTATGATTGACCATTAGAGAGACTGCTCGGAAAGCTGCCTTTTGGTTAGAAAATTTTCAGTTTATAGTAGATGGACAGCCAAACATAAAAATAGACACACAAAATAGATTAAATTTAGGTGCTTAATGAGGAGGTACTTGCAAATTTAGTCTAAAATGGAAATGTGTCTGTGTATGGGACAACCAGACCAGCTTTCTGCCTGTAAAGTACTCACCAGAGTTTTATGCCATCATGCTACCTGTAGCAGTTACTCATGGAGGTGTCATATGGGAAGATCCATGCTGTACAGGGATTGAGAGTAGATGGCAGTGGAGGACTGAGGAGACATGAGACCCAGAGTTGTCGGTAGGTCAACAGGTTATGGTCAACTATGTATACATGAACTGGTGCCATAATGTCACATAAATTGTCACAGATCAAAGATAAATTAAGTCAAGCACTGTAGGATGGAAAATCTTGGATCGTCAGTTGGACAGCTATGGAAGTGCCAACACTGTGGTTCTGTGGGAATGACAGTTGATGATCACACAATGTGTGTGTATTAATGAACCACATAGGTACTCTACTCAGTAAATTATCATGACTGACATGGAAGGTATTCAGTATCCCAGGTATCAATATTATGAGGTGACCATGCTTCTAGCCCACATTTGCTTTTTGAAGCATCTTTCTGCCTGATAGGTTCAGGAGTGACCATGGGAGGGTAGGAATTCAGTACATATATTTTACAGTCTTTGTCCAATCATGCACCTGGTGGCATGACAGTCATCTGGGGAATGTTCCAACTATAAAACTCCTTGTCCATCATACCCTCAAATTAGTGCATGACATTACAAAAGCACATCCATGAATTTGTTTTTCTGGATGAACAGAAACATATATTTCTCTAATTTCTTCCTCAAGGTTCCTCAAAAAAAAAAAAAAAAAGAAATTCCCACCCCTGGGATATTACCCAAATGTGTTTTCCTTACATTACAATGCCAGTAACCACAAAGACTAAAAGTAAATCATCACTGGTTTGAGTCATAAAGGATGATCATCTCTTTCATTTACAAACCATAGTTAATTTGTTTAACCACACAAGACTTATATATTTTACTGTAATCAAAAATGACTGGAATCACACTTTTAATTATTTCATTTGAAAAGGTTGTGGTAGCTGGGGTGAGCGAAGCGGAATGGAGAGGATTGGGGAGTGGCTCCTTGGGTTATGGTAATTGCGCCGCAGTGATTGATGGTGCACCCGTAGTAGTTGATACCGTGATTGCAGCAATTCGCGACTGGAGTAGTAGTAGTTTGGGCAGCAGTTGAGGTAGTTGGTGCTGCAGATGTAGTAGTTAGGCAGTTGTGGTTGTTGGTGCTAGAATTGCAGCAGCTGATGCTGCAGTTGTGGCTGTTGTGGTGGTGATGTCGAGCAGTAGTTCTTAGGCGGTGACTGCTGTCAGCATTGGTTATTGTTGTCTGGGCTGAAGTTGCAGCTGTCTGCAGCAGCTGTGGTTGCTAAAAGCATTTAGAAGCTGTTGGGGCCGCATTTGGTTGCTGGTGCAGCAGTCATTGATGGGGTGGTGGTGGTTGTTTGGGCAGCAGCGTTGTTGTTGGGGTGCAGTTGTAGTTGTTGAGGCAGCAGTTGTGGTTGTTGGGGCTGCAGTTGTAGTTGTTGGTGCAGCAGTTGTAGTTGTTGGGGCAGCAGTTGTAGTTGTTGGTGCAGCAGTCGTTGGCTGATGGGGTGGTGGTGGTGGCTGTGTGGGCAGCAGCTGTAGTTGTCGGTGCAGCAGCTTGCTGTTGGGGCTGCAGTTGTAAGCTGGGAGGCTGCAGCCGTAAAGGCCGGTGCAGCAGCAGTCGCTGTTAATGGACTGGTGGTGGTTGTGGGAGCAGATGGTGCTGTTAGTGCTGCAGCTAGGTTGCTGGCCCAGGAGTTGTAGCTAAGGAGGTGGGCCACAGTTGTAGCTGTTAAAGGCAGTTGTTGCTGTTGGGGCCGCAGCTGTAGTTGCTGGTGCAGCAGTCGCGGCTGATGGGGTGGTGGTGGCTGTGTGGGCAGCAGCTGTAGCTGTCGTGCAGAAGGTAGCTACAATGCAGCGAGCCGCTGGTGATCCAGCTGTAGTTGTCAAAAGGTAGCCGCCATTAATGGACTGGTGGTGGCTGTGGGAGCAGATGGTAGTTACACGCTGCAGTTGTGGTTGCTACCAGGAGTTGTAGTTGTTGAGGCTGCAGCTGTAGCTGTTGGGCAGTAGTTGTGGTTGGGGCTGCTGTAGTTGTCGCACAACAGTTGTTGTTGATTGTGTGTGGTGCGGCGTTTGGGGCAGTTGTTGCTGTTGGGCTGCAGTTTGTAGTTGTTGGGGCAGATGTTGTGGCGCGAGGCTGCAGTTGCAGTTGTTGCGCAGTTGTAGTTGCTGGGTAGCAGCTGTAGCCAGATGCATTTGTAGTTGTTGGCTTGTTAGTTGGTGGCTTGCTGAGGCCGCTGGAGCTGCCTGTTGCGCTGGTTGATTGTGTGGTGGTGGTTTGGGCAGTTAGTTGTTGTTGGGGCTGCAGCTGTAGCTGTTGCGCAGTGTTGTGGTTACAGTTGTCGGTGCAGCAGCTGGCGCTGTTGGACCGCAGCGAGTTGCTGGAAGCAGCAGTTGTGGTTGTTGAGGCCGCTGTAGCTGCTCTGCACAGCAGCGCCGCTGGATTGTGTGGTGGTGGTGTTGTTTGGGGCAGCTGTTGTTGTTGGGGCTGCAGTCGTAGTTGTTGGTGCAGAACTTGTGGTTGTTGAGACTGCAGTATTTATTGTTGGGGCTGCAGTTGTAGTTGTTGAGGCTGCAGCTGTAGTTGTCGGTGCAGCAGTCGTTGTTAATGGACTGGTGGTGGTTGTGGGAGCAGATGTGGTAGTTGTTAATGCTGCAGTTGTGGTTGTTGGCCCAGGAGTTGTAGTTGTTGAGGCTGCAGTTGTAGTTGTTGGGGCAGCAGTTGTAGTTGTGTAGTGCAGAAGTTGTGGTTGTTGAGACTGCAGTTGTAGTTGTTGGCAGCAGTTGTGGTTGTTGAGGTACCAGTTGTAGTTGGTCGGTATAGCAGTTGTTGTTGATTGTGTGTGTGGCTGCCGGGCAAGCGCTGCTGTTGGGCTGCAGTTGTAGTTGTTGGTGCAGAAGTTGTGGGTTGTTGAGACTGCAGTATTTATTGTTGGAAACAAGGAGGCCGTAGCCAGAAGCACGGTGCAGCAGTCGTTGTTAACGGACTGGTGGTGGTTGTGAGCAGATGTGGTAGTTGTTAATACTGCAGTTGTGGTTGTTGGTGCAGAAGTTGTGGTTGTTGTAGTTGTCAGTGCAGCAGTTGTGGTTGTTAGCCGTACGGTAGTTACAGCAGCAGTTGTGTTGTTGGGGCTGCAGTTGTAGTTGTTGGCAGCAATGTTGCTGATGGGGTGGTGGTGGTGGTTGTGTGGGCAGCAGTTGCTGTCGCAGCAGTTGCAGTTGTTGGGGCTGCAGTTGTAGTTGTTGAGGCCGCAGCTGTAGTTGTCGTAGCAGCAGCAGTCGCTGTTAATGGACTGGTGGTGGTTGTGGGAGCAGATGGTAGTTGTTAGTGCTGCAGTTGTGGTTGTTGGCCCAGGAGTTGTAGTTGTTGAGGCTGCAGTTGTAGTTGTTGGGCAGCAGTTGTAGTTGTTGAGGCTGCTGTAGTTGTCGGTACAGCAGTTGTTGATTGTGTGGTGGTGGTTGTTTGGGCAGCAGTTGTTGTTGTTGGGGCAGCAGTTATGGTTGTTGGGGCTGCTGTAGTTGTCGGTACAGCAGTCGTTGTTGATTGTGTGGTGGTGGTTGTATGGGCAACAGTTGTTGTTGTTGGGGCTGCAGTTGTAGTTGTTGGTGCAGCAGTCGTTGTTGATGGGGTGGTGGTGGTTGTGTGGGCAGCAGTTGTAGTTGTCGGTGCAGAAGTTGCAGTTGTTAAATGGTGCTGTAGTTGTTGAGGATTCAGCTGTAGGTTGTCAGTGCAGCAGTCGTCATTAATGGACTGGTGGTGGTTGTGGGAGCAGATGTGGTAGTTGTTTGGGCTGCAGTTGTGGTTGTTGGCCCAGGAGTTGTAGTTGTTGAGGCTGCAGCTGTGGTTGTTGGGGCTGCTGTAGTTGTCGGTAAAGCAGTCGTTGTTGATTGTGTGGTGGTGGTTGTCTGGGCAGCAGTTGTAGTTGTTGAGGCTGCAGTTGTAGTTGTTAAAGGCAGCTGTGGTTGTCGGGGTAGCAGTTGTAGTTGTTGGGCTGCATTTGTAGTTGTTGGTGCAGCTGGTTGTTGAGGCTGCTGTAGTTGTCGGTACAGCAGTCGTTGTTGATTGTGTGGTGGTGGTTGTTTGGGCAGCAGTTGTTGTTGGGGCTGCAGTTGTTGTTGTGGAGGCAGCAGTTGTAGTTGATGGGGCAGCAGTTGTGGTTGTTGGGGTAGCAGTTAGTAGTTCGGGATGCATTTGTAGTTGTCGGTGCAGCAGTCGATGTTGATGGGATTGTGGTGGTTGTGTGGGCAGCAGTTGTAGTTGTCGTTGAAGCAGTTGAGGTTGTTGGGACTGCAGTTGTAGTTGTTGGTGCAGCAGTTGTTGTTGAGGCTGCTGTAGTTGTCGGTACAGCAGTTGTTGTTGATTGTGTGGTGGTGGTTGTTTGGGCAGCAGTTGTTGTTGTTGGGGCTGCAGTTGTAGTTGTTGTGCAGAACTTGTGGTTGTTGGAGACTGCAGGTTTATTGTTGGAGCTGCAGTTGTAGTTGTTGAGGCTGCAGCTGTAGTTGTCGGTGCAGCAGTCGTTGTTAATGGACTGGTGGTGGTCAGGGAGCAGATGTGGCAGTTGTTAATGCTGCAGTTGTATATGGGCCCCAGGAGTTGTAGCTGCTGAGGCTGTGCCGCTGTAGCTGCTGGCAAAGGTAGTTGTGGCTACGGGGCCGCTGTAGTTGTCGGTACAACAGTTGTTGTTGATTGTGTGGTGGTGGTTGTTTGGGCAGCAGTTGTTGTTGGGGCTGCAGTTGTAGTTGTTGGGGCAGACGTTGTGGTTGTTGAGGCTGCAGTTGTAGTTGTTGGGGCAGCAGTTGTGGTTGTTGGGGTAGCAGTCGTAGTTGTTGGGGATGCATTTGTAGTTGTTGGTGCAGCAGTTGTGGTTGTTGAGGCTGGAGTTGTCGGTACAGCAGTCGTTGTTGACTGTGGTGGTGGTTGTTTGGGCAGCAGTTGCTTTTTCGCTGCTGGGGCTGCAGCCGTAGCTGTTGGGCAGCTGTGGTTGCTGTAGCTGTTCGCAGCAGTTGTGCTGTTGGGACCGCAGTTGTAGCTGTTGGTGCAGCAGCCGTATAAGGAGGCCGCTGTAGTTGCCTCTGCACAGCAGTTGTTGGATTGTGGTGGTGGTTGTCTGGGCAGCAGTTGTTGTTGTTGGGGCTGCAGTTGTAGTTGTTGGTGCAGAACTTGTGGTTGTTGAGACTGCAGTATTTATTGTTGGGGCTGCAGTTGTAGTTGTTGAGGCTGCAGCTGTAGTTGTCGGTGCAGCAGTCGTTGTTAATGGACTGGTGGTGGTTGTGGGAGCAGATGTGGTAGTTGTTAATGCTGCAGTTGTGGTTGTTGGCCCAGAGTGTAGTTGTTGAGGCTGCAGTTGTAGTTGTTGGGGCAGCAGTTGTAGTTGTTAGTGCAGCAGTTGTGGTTGTTGAGACTGCAGTTGTAGTTGTTGGGGCGGCAGTTGTGGTTGTTGGGGCAGCAGTTGTAGTTGTTGGGACGCATTGTAGTTGTCGGTGCAGTAGTCGATGTTGATGGGATTGTGGTGGTTGTGTGGGCAGCAGTTGTAGTTGTCGTGAAGCAGTTGCAGTTGTTGGGACTGCAGTTGTAGTTGTTGGCAGCAGTTGTGGTGGTTGTTGGGCTGCTGTAGTTGTCGGTACAGCAGTCGTTGTTGATTGTGTGGTGGTGGTTGTTTGGCAGTTGTTGTTGTTGGGGCTGCAGTTGTAGTTGTTGAGCTGCAGTTGTGGTTGTTGACTTCTGCTGCAGTTGTCGGTACAGCAGTCGTTGTTGATTGTGTGGTGGTGGTTGTTTGGGCAGCAGTTGTTGTTGTTGGGGCTGCAGTTGTAGTTGTCGGTGCAGAAGTTGTGGTTGTTGAGGCTGTTGTAGTTGTCGGTGCAGCAGTCGATGTTGATGGGATTGTGGTGGTTGTGTGGGCAGCAGCTGTAGTTGTCGTTGAAGCAGTTGCAGTTGTTGGGACTGCAGTATTTATTGTTGGGGCTGCAGTTGTAGTTGTTGAGGCTGCAGCTGTGGTTGTCGGTGCAGCAGTCGTTGTTAATGGACTGGTGGTGGTTGTGGGAGCAGATGTGGTAGTTGTTAATGCTGCAGTTGTGGTTGTTGGCCCAGGAGTTGTAGTTGTTGAGGCTGCAGTTGTAGTTGTTGGAGCAGCAGTTGTAGTTATGATAAGCTGTGTTGTTGTGCTGTTAAGTCAGGTTGCTGGGCAGCAGCCAGAAGGTTGTGATGCATTTGGTAGCCGTCGGCAGCAGTCCATGTTGATGGGACTGTGGTGGTTGTGTGGGGCAGCAGTTCTAGTTGTCGTGGAAGCAGTTGCGGTTGTTGGGACTGCAGTTGTAGTTGTTGGTGCAGCAGTTGTGGTTGTTGAGGCTGCTGTAGTTGTCGGTACAGCAGTTGTTGTTGATTGTGTGGTGGTGGTTGTTTGGGCAGCAGTTGTTGTTGTTGGGGCTGCAGTTGTAGTTGTTGGTGCAGAACTTGTGGTTGTTGAGACTGCAGTATTTATTGTTGGGGCTGCAGTCGTAGTTGTTGAGGCTGCAGCTGTAGTTGTCGGTGCAGCAGTCGATAATGGACTGGTGGTGGTTGTGGGAGCAGATGTAGTTGTTAGTGCTGCAAGTCAGGTTGCTGCTGGCCCAGGAGTTGTAGTTGTTGGGGATGCATTTGTAGTTGTTGGGGCAAAGTTGTGGTTGTTGGGGCTGCTGTAGTTGTCGGTACAGCAGTTGTTGTTGATTGTGTGGTGGTGGTTGTTTGGGCAGCAGTTGTTGTTGGGGCCGTGCTAGTAGTTGTTGCGCAGGTTGTGGTTGTTGAGACTGCAGTATTTATTGTTGGTGCTGCAGTTGTAGTTGTTGAGGCTGCAGTTGTAGTTGTTGAGGCTGCAGTTGTAGTTGTTGGTGCAGCAGTTGTGGTTGTTGGGGCTGCAGTTGTTGTCGGTACAGCAGTCATTGTTGATTGTGTGGTGGTGGTTGTTTGGGCAGCAGTTGTTGTTGTTGGGGCTGCAGTTGTAGTTGTTGAGGCTGCAGTTGTGGTTGTTGGGGCTGCTGTAGTTGTCGGTACAGCAGTCGTTGTTGATTGTGTGGTGGTGGTTGTTTGGGCAGCAGTTGTTGTTGTTGGGGCTGCAGTTGTAGTTGCTGGCAGTTGTGGTTGTTGAGGCTGTTGTAGTTGTCGGTGCAGCAGTCGATGTTGATGGGATTGTGGTGGTCGTGTGGGCAGCAGCTGTAGTTGTCGTTGAAGCAGTTGCAGTTGTTGGGACTGCAGTATTTATTGTTGGGGCTGCAGTTGTAGTTGTTGAGGCTGCAGCTGTAGTTGTCGGAGCAGCAGTCGTTAATGGACTGGTGGTGGTTGTGGGAGCAGATGGTAGTTGTTAGTGCTGCAGTTGTGGTTGTTGGCCCAGGAGTTGTAGTCGTTGTGGAGGCTGCAGTTGTAGTTGTTGGGGCAGCAGTTGTGGTTGTTGGGGCTGCTGTAGTTGTCGGTACAGCAGTTGTTGTTGATTGTGTGGTGGTGGTTGTTGGGGCTGCAGTTGTTGTTGTTGGGGCTGCAGTTGTAGTTGTGGTTGTTGAGACTGCAGTATTTATTGTTGGTGCTGCAGCCGGGTGCCGAGGCTCCAGTTGTAAAGCGTCGAGCTGCAGTTGTAGTTGTTAAAGCAGTTGCGGTTGTTGCTGGGGTAGCAGCATGGTTGTTGGGGATGCATTTGCAGTTGTTGGGCAGCAGTTGTGGTTGTTGAGGCTGCTGGAGTTGTCGGTACAGCAGTCGTTGATGATGGGGTGGACGTGGTTGTTGGGGCAGCAGTTGTGCTTGTCGATGCAGCAGTTGTTGTTGTTGGGGCTGCAGTTGTGGTGTTGTTGGGGCAGTAGTTGTGGTTGTTGGGGTTGTGGTTGTTATTGTAGGTGCTGCAGCTGTAGTTGTTGGTGCAGCAGTTGTTGTTGGGTTTGCAGTTGTAGTTGTTGGGGCTGCAGATGTAGTTGTCGGTGCAACAGTTGTTGTTGAGGCTGCAGTTGTCATCGCTAAGTGTTGTGGTTGTTGAGGCTGCTGTAGTTGTCAGTACAGCAGTTGTTGTTGATTGTGTGGTGGTGGTTGTTGAGACTGCAGTATTTATTGTTGGGGCTGCAGTTGTAGTTGTTGAGGCTGCAGCTGTGGTTGTCGGTGCAGCAGTCGTTGTTACGGACTGGTGGTGGTTGTGGGGAGTTAAGATGTGGTAGTAGTTGTTAATGCTGCAGTTGTGGTTGTTGGCCCAGTTGTAGTTGTTGAGGCTGCAGTTGTAGTTGTTGGGGCAGCAGTTGTAGTTGTTGGTGCAGAAGTTGTGGTTGTTGAGACTGCAGTTGTAGTTGTTGAGGCAGCAGTTGTAATTGTTGGGGCAGCAGTTGTGGTTGTTGGGGTAGCAGTTGTAGTTGTTGGGGATGCATTTGTAGTTGTCGGCAGCAGTCGGCGTTGATGGATTGTGGTGTTGCAAGGTGCAGCTGTAGTTGTCGCTTTAGCCAGTTGCGGTTGCTGTTGGGACGGCAGTTGTAGTTGTTGCGCAGCAGTTGTGGTTGCTGAGGCCGCTGTGGTTGCCGCTGTTGCTGTTGCTGATTGTGTGGCGGTGGTTGTTTGGGCAGCAGTTGCTGTTGTTGGGGCTGCAGCTGTAGTTGCTGGTGCAGAACTTGTGTTGTTGAGACTGCAGACGGCTACAAATGCAGTCAGGAAGCTGGTTGGAGGCTGCAGCTGTGGTTGTCGTGCAGCAGCTCATAATGGACTGGTGGTGGTTGTGGGAGCAGATGTGGTTGTTAGTGCTGCAGTTGTGGTTGTTGGCCCAGGAGTTGTAGTTGTTGGGGCAGCAGTTGTGGTTGTTGGGGCTGCTGTAGTTGTCGGTACAGCAGTTGTTGTTGATTGTGTGGTGGTGGTTGTTGGAGCTGCAGTTGTAGTTGTTGGTGCAGAAGTTGTGGTTGTTGAGACTGGCAGCATTTATTGTTGTTGGTGCTGCAGTTGTGGTTGTTGAGGCTGCAGTTGTAGTTGTTGGGGCAGCAGTTGTGGTTGTTGGGGTAGCAGTTGTAGTTGTTGGGGATGCATTTGCAGTTGTTGGTGCAGCAGTTGTGGTTGTTGAGGCTGCTGGAGTCGTCGGTACAGCAGTTGTTGTTGATGGGGTGGACATGGTTGTTGGGGCAGCAGTTGTGCTTGTCGATGCAGCAGTTGGTTGTTGAGGCTGCTGTAGTTCTCGGTACAGCAGTCGTTGTTGATGGGGTGGACATGGTTGTTGGGGCAGCAGTTGTGCTTGTTGATGCAGCAGTTGTTGTTGTTGGGGCTGCAGTTGTAGTTGTTGGGGCAGTAGTTGTGGTTGTTGGGGTTGTGGTTGTTATTGTAGGTGCTGCAGCTGTAGTTGTTGGTGCAGCAGTTGTTGTTGGGGTTGCAGTTGTAGTTGTTGGGGCTGCAGATGTAGTTGTCGGTGCAACAGTTGTTGTTGAGGCTGCAGTTGTCGTTGTTGGTGCAGCAGTTGTGGTTGTTGAGGCCGCTGCAGTTGCCCTGCACAGCAGCTGTTGCTGATTGTGTGGCAGGTTGTTTGGGCAAGCAGCTGTTGTTGCTGGGCCGCAGTTGTAGCTGTTGGCAGAACTTGGTGGCTGTTGAGATCTGCAGTATTTATTGTTGGGGCCGCAGTTGTAGTTGTTGAGGCCGCAGCCGTAGTTAACGGTGCAGCAATGCTATTGGACCGGTGGTATGGGGAGCAGATGTGGTAGTTGTTAGTGCTGCAGTTGTGGTTGTGGGCCCAGGAGTTGTGTTGAGGCTGCAGTTGTAGTTGTTGGGGCTGCTGTAGTTGTCGGTACAGCAGTTGTTGTTGATTGTGTGGTGGTGGTTGTTTGGGCAGCAGTTGTTGTTGTTGGGCTGCAGTTGTAGTTGTTGGTGCAGAAGTGGTTGTTGGGGTAGCAGTTGTAGTTGTTGGGGATGCATTTGTAGTTGTCGGTGCAGCAGTCGATGTTGATGGGATTGTGGTGGTTGTGTGAGCGGCAGTTGTAGTCGTCGAAGCAGTTGGGCGTGTTGTTGACTGCAGTTGTAGTTGTTGAGGATGCATTTGTAGTTGTTGGGGCTGCTGTAGTTGTCGGTACAGCACTTGTGGTTGATTGTGTGGTGGTGGTTGTTTGGGCAGCAGTTGTTGTTGTTGGGGCTGCAGTTGTAGTTGTTGGTGCAGAAGTTGTGGTTGTTGGAGTGCAGCTGTAGTTGTTGGGGATGCATTTGTAGTTGTCGGTGCAGCAGTCGATGTTGATGGATTGTGGTGGTTGTGTGGGCAGTTGTAGTTGTCTTCGGAAGCAGTTGCGGTTGTTGGGACTGCAGTTGTAGTTGTTGGTGCAGCAGTTGTGGTTGTTGAGGCTGCTGTAGTTGTCGGTACAGCAGTTGTTGTTGATTGTGTGGTGGTGGTTGTTTGGGCAGCAGTTGTTGTTGTTGGGGCTGCAGTTCTAGTTGTTGGTGCAGAACTTGTGGTTGTTGAGACTGCAGTATTTATTGTTGGGGCTGCAGTTGTAGTTGTTGAGGCTGCAGCTGTAGTTGTCGGTGCAGCAGTCGTTCATGGACTGGTGGTGGTTGTGGATAGATGCGGTAGTTGTTAGTGCTGCAGTTGCGGTTGTTGGGCCCAGGAGTTGTAGCGTTGTTGAGGCTGCAGTTGTAGTTGTTGGGGCAGCAGTTGTGGTTGTTGGGGCTGCTGTAGTTGTCGGTACAGCAGTTGTTGTTGGGATTGTGTGGTGGCGGGTTGTTGGGGCCGCAGCTGTAGTTGTTGGCAGTAGTTGTATTGCTGAGACCGCAGTATTTATTGTTGGCGCTGCAGCTGTAGTTGCTGGGAGGCCGCAGTTGTAGTTGTTGAGGCCGCAGCTGTAGCTGTTGTGCGTTAAGCTGTGGCTGCTGGGGTAGCAGTCAGCCAAGGGGATGCATTTGCAGTTGCTGGCAAGCAGTCAGGCTGTTGAGGCTGCTGAGCTGTCGGTACAGCAGCTGTTGGCCGATGGTGCGGACATGGTTGTCAGCAGCAGCTGTGCTTGGTTTACGCAGCAAATCAGGCTGTTGAGGCCGCTGGAGCTGGTCGCGCTGTTGTGCCGTTGTTGATGGGGTGATTACGGTTGTTAAAGGCAGTTGTGCTTGTTGATGCAGCAGTTGTTGTTGTTGGGGCTGCAGTTGTAGTTGTTGGGGCAGCAGTTGTGGTTGTTGGGGTTGTGGTTGTTATTGTAGGTGCTGCAGCTGTAGTTGTTGGTGCAGCAGTTGTTGTTGGGGTTGCAGTTGTAGTTGTTGGGGCTGCAGATGTAGTTGTCGGTGCAACAGTTGTTGTTGAGGCTGCAGTTGTCGTCGTTGGTGCAGCAGTTGTGGTTGTTGAGGCTGCTGTAGTTGTCTGCGCTAGCAGTTGTTGTTGCTGATTGTGTGGTGGTGGTTTGGGCAGCTGCTGTTGCTGGGGCTGCAGTTGTAGTTGTTGGCAGAACCAGGTTGTTGAGACTGCAGTATTTATTGTTGGGGCTGCAGTTGTAGCGAGGCCGTAGCCGTGGTTGTCGTGTGCAGCAGTCGTTATTGGACTGGTGGTGGTTAGGAGCAGATGTGGTAGTTGGTGCTGCAGTTGTGGTTGTTGACCCAGGAGTTGTAGTTGTTGAGGCTGCAGTTGTAGTTGTTGGGGCTGCTGTAGTTGGTCGGTACAGCAGTTGTTGTTGATTGTGTGGTGGTGGTTGTTTGGGCAGCAGTTGTTGTTGTTGGGGCCGTGGCAGTTGTTGGCAGAAGTTGTGGTTGTTGAGACTGCAGTATGTATTGTTGGTGCTGCAGTTGTAGTTGTTGGAGTGCGCTGCAGTTGTAGCTGTTGAGGCCGCAGTTGTAGCTGCTTAAAGGCAGTTGCGGTTGTTGGGGCAGCAGTTGTAGTTGTTGCATTACCGTAGTTGTTGGTGCAGCAGTTGTGGTTGTTGAGGCTGCTGGAGTTGTCGGCGCAGTAGTCTTGTTGATGGGGTGGACATGGTTGTTGGGGCAGCAGTTGTGCTTGTCGATGCAGCAGTTGTTGTTGTTGGGGCTGCGCCAGTTATAAAGGTAGTTGTGGTAGTTGGGGTTGTGGTTGTTATAGAGGTGCTGCAGCTGTAGTTGTTGGTGCAGCAGTTGTTGGGGTTGCAGTTGTAGTTGTTGGGGCTGCAGATGTAGTTGTCGGTGCAACAGTTGTTGTTGTTGAGGCTGCAGTTGTTGTCATTGGTGCAGCAGTTGTGGTAGCAGTTGTAGTTGTTGGGGCTGCAGTTGTAGTTGTTGGTGCAGCAGTTGTAATTGTTGGGGTTGTCGATGTAGTTGTTGGTGCAGCAGTTGTGGTTGTTGGGGCCACGGTGGTTGTCGTAGGTGCTGCAGTTGTAGCTGTTGGTGCAGCAGTTGTAGTAGTTTGAGAAGTAGTAGTAGTTGTTGGTTCTCCAGTTGTGGTTGGTGCTGCTGCAATTGTGGTTGTGGCAGAAGTTGTAGTTGTTGACGCTCCAGTTGTAGGTGGGGCAGCAGTTGTGGTTGGTGTAGTAGTGGTGGTTGTTACAGTTGTTTTTAGGTCTGTAGTTCCTGTAGCTGGAGCTACAGTTGTTGTGACTGTGACAGCAGTTGATGTGCATTTGTGGATAGGAAGGCAATCACGTTAAAACCGATTAAGCTGACTATATCTGAAGAGACTACTGATACAGTATCAATACTAATATTCAAATTTTGACTGACGTTCATATGTTTTTCAGTTCGTACATGTGATTTACTTCGCTATACACCATCATTATGGAATGACGCAGTCAGATTTAAGTTTTTGTGATATTAACAGTACAGTCTGCTTTTAAACCAGTACTGCTATGAAGTGCAAATGATAACCTTTTCATCTCAAGGTGAAAGAGTGACACTTGATACTGTCTGCTGGCAACACGTTTGTTTATGATTCTCCAGTGACCTTGACAGAGGGCTATTTAAGCATGAAATGCCCCCTTAATAATTAACCTATGCTAATGAATCAGCCCAATTCAACCCTATTTTAACTAACTAATTATTTATTTCCTCTCTGCACTCAAGTCTTGATTTTGTCAATCTTAATGGTTAATTAAAATGGTTTATTCTAACGTCACACACATATTTATGCCCATAATCATCCAGTGTGTTGTATCTTCTGACATCAAATGAACCCATTTTCTAATTGTCTAACTGTTGTTCAATCTTGCTTACAGTAATGTGTGCTGCACTGCACTGTTTACACTGTGTACTCAAGTTTATTTTTTTAGTCACCAGTTCATTGTATTTAATGGAGACATGAACAGCAAAAACTGATTTTTTTTTATTTTTTTTATTTTTTTAGAATTTCAAGTGACACAGACCAAAACCCACTTACTTTTCTGTATTATACTACAGTTTGAATATTAGCTGCTCTGGAGATAGTTCTGTATACTCTGATCCCAATCACATCAACCAAAGCCATAAAATTCTAAAATCTAAAGAAACCTGTAATGAATACTGACCTTGTGCAGAGGATGCATATCCAAGCAAAAATATCCAACAAAGGATTTTTTTTCCCATGATGAGCACTGTTACTCCTCAGGGCTCCAGGTACATACAGGTATTTTCTCTGTGATCGCGCATTGTGCTCAGTTTGTGAATTGCTCGTTTCTCAGCTACAGAGGGAGTGACAAGGTATTGGTGATAGAGGCTACTTTCTTATAACCTGAAAAACCAGGTGAGTTCATGGATGCGTATATTTACAAAATATACACTATAGACACTATAAGCTGAATCATAACACAGATGCTACAAATGAAAAAAATCTGTAGTGACCTTAGGTTGACAATCCAGTTCTTCAAGAATAACTGGCAATTAGTGTAATTGCTTCTGTGAGTCATGATTGGTAAGATCGGATAGTCTTAACAGGTCTTTGTTTGAATGTCCTTCATCAGTGAAATGACTCTTTTCTCAGGATGAGAGTTCATATTGTGAGCTGTAGCCAAGATGGGAGATGTCTAGCCAGAGTACATAATTTCTGGTTAACACTGAAACTGTGTTAACCTTAAGAGCAGTATGTAGTTTCTTGGGTGCCTCCGGAATTAATGAAACTGCCATTAACAGTGGGGGTCAATAGGGGCCCAACACCAAATTTTTGTCTTAGGACCCCCAAGGAGGATATTCTGGCCACGTAAGTGTTGATGTAATATAGAAGACCTTGATATGGCTTTTCTTTGAGCTTAAATTAATAATTTAAAATAGATAACCTGTATCTGGTGATCAGAAAATTCCAAAGAGAGGGCAGGTAGCGCAACTAGTTCACTGCTTCAGAAGAGTCAAACTTGAGCTTGTGAGCCACTTGTTTAAATTTTGTCTTTGCATAAAAATGTTTTCTGATGGTGCTGGAACCTCTGCCATACAAAGAGGGTTTTTGTGGTTTTCGAACTACTTTAGCTGGTGTCAAATAACTAGAATTTAATATGTGGGACAGTACATTAGCATGGTAAGACCTAATGGGGCAGGAAGGTTGTCAGTCTTCTTTTTATGTCATGCAGTTCCTCTCCTCCTCTGCTCTTAATAATTTTTGTATGTGAGTTCAAACCCTACTACTTCCTATTAGTACTTTGTTTTTACTGTTATTGCTTTTTTAATCATACCAACATGCAGTGAACTCTAAACTCAACTCTTATTTAAAACTGTGTAGATTCTTACCTACCCATAACTATGTATTTACAAAACAGCTGAAACATCTTGAATATTATATTATATTATTAATTGCACTGGTACACTACATTAGTTTAACACACTGTGCCGAGGCCTTATTTGTGTTAAATATAAATATTTTTGCTTAACTATTTAATCCTGATGACTTTTGCTGTTGCGGCACATAAGTAAGTTCACTGACAGTCACTGATATTGGACATCAAATTTTTATGCCTGTGAAAGCATAGTTGCCTGGTAAAGGTTGTTTGCAGCCCTATTGTAATAGGATACCCTTGATATAATTGCTGTAAAGGACTTTTTGCTTCAGTAGGTTTCAAGTAGTTTTAGACAATGATTCCACAGGTTACTTACACATGGGCCTTAATATCAATAGTTATTTGTCTGTCTGGAGAGCTGAGAAGACACTGATGGAATCCAGTTGGCTCAGATCCCAACAGCAGTTCTCAGTGCAACCAAGGTTGCAGCACAGAGCCTTAAACGTATCAAAGGCTGAGACATGTAGTAGTGATATGTGAGTTTAATTTGGCTTTAAATACACCCTGCAAAGAGAGCATCGTTCAGATTTGGGTGGTATCACACAGCGTTATTTGTGCTGGTGTAATCTCTTGTCGTCAATAAATAAATGTCAATAAATGCTTCAGCTTAAGACACCTGGATCCCCTGACACTTCTTCCAGCAGCTCAAAAGATTTTCATCACAAGTTGGCATCACAGACACTTGAAAATCTTACCTCAAATGCTTTTAAAACTACATTAGCTTGCACAAAAAATAAAAAAAATAAATCACCTCTTAACTCTTTTGCATGTGCATCAACAACGGTCACAAGCTACATTATTCTTCTATTCAAAACACATTATATAGGCAAACACTCTCATATGGTATGGTTCAGAGAAAAATAAGCACACTGTTAATCAATCTACTCAGTTATGGTTCCTAGATGGAACTTGTTTCTCCGGACAGCTTCAGTGTAACACACCGTGCGCAGGCTCACTCGTTGGTTATGCAGCTGAAGCTAAACTTTGTGCAAATTAAACGGTAGTTGTGACTTGTCTCACAAGAAACGGATGGACTTTGCATGTGTAAAACTGTCGGAATATTGTGAGTTTTTACGAAGACAACAAACTAAAAAATCCAGTACTGGTGTGTTCGCAAAGCTAACTAGCGTTTGTTTTGCTAGCCAGCTAGCTCAACGACACTGAGCAACGTTGTTATTTGGCTTAAGACCATTAAAATGTGTTTCCGTATTTCCCAAATAATTTAACATTTCGCGACTTTGCACACAGATCAGATTTTTTAAAATGTTGTCTCTGCCGCAAGATATAAACCACATTCCCCAAAGGGTGCTAACAGCTAAATTGTACCATTAACTTGTTCGATAATGTGACTGGCTGCTGTCCTATGCAAACAGGAGAGAATGGACAGGGACCTATTGAGGCAGTGTCTCACGTATCATGGAGAATCCTTGTTTAATAAATTGAAATGCGAGCAAACAGAAAACCCAGACTTTCAAGCCGTGGTGGCTGATTTGTGCAAGGCCACGAGTGAAAGGTAAGTTAGAAAGATATGACTTTTAGCTCTACACGTTGCTTTCACAAAAAATCTCTAAAGCTCCCTGTAATATAAAACACATATAAGAAGCTGGAACCAATGAATATGTGGCATTTTTACCTGTGTTACAAAACGGAGCATTTTTACTTGTTTGTTAAAAGCTTATTTTAAGAGCCACTGTTGAATGGTTATGTTTTCTGTGCAGCAGGGGCGAAGAGCAGGGCAACCCCCTTGTGGAGCAGTTCATAGCCAGGAAAGCTGACATCCTGTTCTGTCCGGCATGGAGGACTGCCACTCTTCAAGGAGAGGAGCACGAGGCGGAGGAGGAGGCTGCAGGTCAGTGTTGGTTAGACCACATATCTCAGGCTTCGTCTACACCAAGCTATCAAATATTTAGAATACCATTTTTGTTTCAACATAATAATACATGCATCCACACTAATGTTTCATGTGTCACTTTTTTCAAAGATCTTAGTCCAGAGTGAAATACTTGAACAATAGAAAAATTGCATACTGACTCCTTTCTAGTCCCTTAACAGCTGGCAAAGAACAGAGAGTGGTGAAATCGTCATCTTTGCCAAGCTTGAACCAACAAGTTTTTTTTTAATTGACAAAAATGATTAGTCATTTATCAAAATAGTTGCTAGTGACTGGCGCTTCATTCATTGATAAATTGTTTCAGCTCTAGTGCTTATTTGCATATTTTCTGTTCCTGCGTCAGAGAAAACAAGAAATGTATAATAGGGATTTGATTGTTGCTCATACCTGTTAATCACACTGTCAATGTTAAGTTACTTTGCTTTGATTAAACCTGGGGTCATAAATTACATGTTAATGACAACAGCTGCCATATGTGATTGGCTGTACGGACATCTAATATGAGTGACCCCACAGGAAGTTAGAGGCAAGAAGTTGCCTTGCTAAGCCACACAGCCCCTCACATACTCATATAGCTGGCATTTAAAAAATTCTTTAACTTTTAAAATTTTGGAAAAGTTCCTCTTTTAGGTGAGGAATACACCAGCTTAGTGTATATTGAAGTCAAAAACATTTAGAAATTTCACACTGGTTAATGTGGACGTACTCACAGTACATTTAGGGATTGTTTGAAATGGGAATGTGGCTGTGTATGGGACATGTTTGATTTGACTTCTTGCTGGTGCTTCCCTCAGAGCCCTATGCCATCATGCCTCCAGCTGAGTTATTCATGGAGGTATCATATGAGGAGAAAAGATCCATGCTGTACAGGGACTTGGAGCGAGGAGACATTGTGGTGGGGAGGATCAACAACATAAGAGAATACGGCTTCTTTCTTACTCTGCTGTGCATGGCAGGAGGACTGAGGAGAGACATAGAGGACCTAGAGTTGTCGGTAGGTCAACAAGCCAAGCTAATTGAATGTACATGAACTGTGTCATAAATCTTGTCACAGATCAAAAATGTTATTAGTTAACCATTGTAGATGGGGATATCTTGAATTTTCAGTTGGCCAGCCACAGTGGAAATGCCAACCGTGTGGTTCTGTGAGCTCCTGAATGACTGCCAGTGGAATTACACAATGTGTGTTTCAATGAACCTCGCAGGTTGAGCTTATGTAATCAAAGTATCATGACTGACATGTATGTGTGCATGTCAGCTATCGATACTGTGGTGTAGACATGCTGTAACCTACATTTGCCCTTTAGGTTCAGAGTGACCAGAGTGAGTGGCAGCTCTGTCCATCATTCCTGTCAGTTGAATGCATGAGTCATTTAAAAAGCATGTGTATGAGTTTGTCTCACTCTGGATGACCAGGTAGCACAGTTAATATTTTTCACGTGTAGGTTGTCTCTGGTTGGTTGGCTCGAACAAATGCTATGTAAACAGTTTTTTTCCTCTCTCAAGCTAGTCCAACACCTGACATCCTCTATCCTCTTCTCAAAGGGACTAAAATGCCCCCTCACCCAAAAAAAATGTAAACATGTTTTCCTCTCTACTTTCAGGCTCTGTGTCACATCAGAGAAATTCCCTCCACTGGCAACCACGATGACCCTCTATCCTACTACCAGATTGGGGACTTCATCAGAGGTTGGTGTTTTTTGGCTGTGTCTTGTGTGGTCCTGGTCAGAGTTTAGCTTTGCACAAGGTCTATGTCACAAGGTAGATGCTGCTGCAAAAAATAAAACGAGATAAAACAAAGCAATGCCATTGTCAGAAGGGAAAAGGTCAACTTTTACTGCAGTGCATTGTGACATAATCTGACATTGGACAACTGCACTGTCTAATCAGATTGTATGCTGAGTTCCACTGTGCCACCTTTTTCGTGTAAAATCCTCCCCCCTAGTAATATAAACTGTGTGCAGTGTTTTGGCATCTGATAAGCTTTCAAACCCATATCTGTTACTCAAATCGACCTTCCTGGATCGTATTTCATCCACAACACACCCCCAGCTCAGTGTTTTATAACACAGGGCTGTTTTCAGTATGAACGCTTGGTTGGTTTCACTGTAAGATTCCAGCATGATTTGTTTAACCCAAAACTTGAATGCATTGTGGAGATTTTGTCAGACTCAGCCAACTAGAAATTTAGATGACAGTGATTTCTCTTTCTTATTACCAAACTTTTTTTTTTTAACATATGAGCAGCAATAGATTATTTGTACATGACCTTGCCCACTTGAAATCCAAGTGTTAACTAGAGCTCCAGAAATATCACCCATAGAACAACATAACTTTATTTCCTCTATGAGTTTTTGTGTTCACATGGCTCTGTGCTTTCTTATTCTGGTAGCTGGAGTGAAAGACATCGACCGCTACCAGGAAAAAATCACAGTGTCCCTCCATCAGGCCTCTCTTTCTCCCAGCTTAGAGCACATCAAACTGGGAGTCATTACCCGGGAGGAGCTGCCCATACACTACAGGTAACATCACAACATGGTATGACAGAAAACAAGGAAATGAATAAAACTGGATGTTGAAAGACTTGGAAAAATGAACACTAACTTTAAAGACAGTAAAGTTAATTGTAATATCATCTTTATGCATAATTTGTTTAATGGTAGTTTAAGGATTACTAAAGAGAATAACATCTAACTATTTTCACTAAGTTCTATATCCTTTACTAAACTCTATAGCCTTTATATCAGGATGGTGGGATGTGGGACACAATTAAGTAAAAAAAAAAAGTCAAATCAAAATAGTAAATATTTTTCAAATAAGATTTACATGATTTTTCTGTTGATTGTCGCGAGCACATCACCCTGTCATGTACTCCACTTAATTCTAGCTGTTTTTTAATATTTTAAATAGGTCTGCTTTTTTTTACTTTGTGAGCCTCATTAGCTTTTTGTGACTGGTAGAAAGGATAAAAACACCCGTCTAGCTTATTGTGGCATGAATCACTTTAACTTTTGTTTAGTATCTTCTTTTTTGGATATGCACAGATCCCATTAGGGTTTAGTTCTAGCATGGGATAAACTCTGAATGATATGAACCAAATCCCAAGGTCTCTTCTCTCAGTCGCAGCATTCGTGCAGCCAGTGACTCCAGTGAGACGTATGAGTGTATACTGAAGAGCTGCCATGGCTACCACAACCCCTCTGTAGTGGACTACCTGCTGGAGAAGGTGGGAATTAGTGACACCCACCCACCATCAATGATGAGAGGATTACAGAGGTAAACATGTTGACTGGCTGAACTCTTGTCCAAGATAAAAGCATTTCCCTTGTAGGAAGCCTGGTAAATAGTGGTACCCTTTAAGACAGAAATGCCTTAAATCACTAGAATTCTTATCTGTGCCTCTTTCTCCACAGTAAACTTTTCCAAGAGGAGGATTTTGCCTCTGCAATCAGAAAGAAACAGTCTGCATCATGGGCCTTGAAGTGGTAATGTTAAACTTTTTAATTTTGACCACAGCACACTCAGCCTTTTAACCTTGCATCTAGTCTTTCTGTCCTTCTGACTTGACATTAAAATGAAAGTAACCTTTATTTTCATTCTTATATATCTGCTCTTTTGTCTTTTCAGCGTACGTGCAGGTGTGGATCACTTCAAACATGGTCGTCACGTGGAAGCCATGAATGAGTACAACAAAGCCTTGGAGATTGACACTAATAATGTAGAAGCACTGGTGGCACGAGGAGCTCTGTGAGTACATTATGAATTTAAGTCATACAATTATAAAATCCTGGTTTGGTGTTATAATTTCTGATGTTTACCAGTTCTACAAGAGTTCTCATTATGAGACATTCGAGCATTGTATAATTTTTAATTTATGTATTTTTATTTTGGTGAATATTAAGAAAAGTTGCGGTCTTGTTTTAAAAGAAATGGTTGATCTTTTTTTTCTAAACTGTATATAAAACTGAAAAAAGTGGTAGGTAAAGTGTAAACATCAATCATTTTGGAAGAAAATATGAGGAACAGTATTTCAAATACCACACCAATTCCCGTAATAATTTTGTTATGTAAGAGCTTTCTTTGGCTTGGTGCCTGCTCATTAGAATAGCAAAAACACATGCCTTTTATGCCTTGGAATAACAGAAAGGTAATTCCCTTATAAATGACATAACAGATAAATAATGCAGAAAATTGCAGTAATGTTGCACATTTATTGTACATGTTCACATTATTGTTTTTTTTACTAATTTAAACTGCAGCTTTGAATTTGTGTTCCCTCTGTGGATATTGTTAAAAATCTAGTAAGTTATACCAGAAGAACAGGTTTACGCAGTGCAACAGAAATATTGAAAAAGAAAATGAAAACAAATCTTCTCAGAACATAATTGTCAGTCGTTTTGATAATTTTGGTAATACTGCAAATAGTAGGATTGTATTCTCTCTCTGGATGTTTTTTGTTCTGACTGTGTCTTTTCAAAAATTGCTCAGGTATGCTAACAAGGGCAGCATCATGAAGGCTATAACAGACTTTGAACTGGCCCTGGAGAGCTGTCCAGATCACCGCAATGCTAAGAAGTACCTTTGCCAGACCCTGGTGGAGAGAGGAAAACAGTAAGCGGTTTTGCACTTTATTTTGTGTACTAATACTGCAAGCAGCACTCAGACTCAAGGATGAATTAGAAATTATTAGAATTTAGGTCAAGGTCACTTTGACCTCAGAAAACACATTCTTGGCCATAACTCAAGAATTCACATGCTAAGTAACTGCAGCTGGACTGGTTGGCGGAGGCAACCTTGAGGCGGTAAGCCTAGTTTTTTATGTGAGCAACAAAACAGCATTCATTTATTGCCTTTTTGCATGGTAATGACCACTCACTGTGATCTGTATAATGGACATGCTAAGTCAGTACAGCAACACAAGATCTGCACGTAGTAGACTGCTCTGTCTATTTATGGCACAGCTGGGAGCATTAAACTAAGTTCAAGACAGGTAGTTAAACAGCTAGACAGTCATCTCAGGTAACTTTGGGTTACTTGATTTTCTTGACTTAAGCAGAGCTTGTCAGACAGTGCTTAGTCCAGACTGTGCAACATGCCAAGTTCCACAACTTCATTGTTTTCATTTTTTGTGTCTTTAAGAGCCTCATGAAAATTATTTCGCCTTCATATGACGCTTGTAAATAAACCAGTAAAACAGCTGTCGGAAATTTTGCTTGTGTTAATGCCTTCTGAGTTGGCTCTAAATGCATCTTTTAAAACCTGAGTCATACCTCTTCTTGTCAGTACTTCCCCTTTAAAACTACTTACACTAGTATGCAATTAAAATTATATGTAGTAGACAGGAGAATCTAAAAAAATGTCTGGCCATTCCTACTACTCCCTGAGCACCACTGCAATTCTGAATTGATGTCAGAAAGAAATGACAGAAATGTTGCTTTATAAAAGGTTACTGGTCTGGTTTGTTCCCGGAATGGTAACAGCCATGTAGTAATTGTTACTGAATAAAATTTCCTGACCTTATTAACTAAGATGGCTATTGTGTATGTATTTGTGTGTGTTGTGTGTAGGCTTGAAGAACAGGAGAAACTAGTCACGGCAGAGGGATTGTACAGGAGAGCTTTGTTTCTAGATGACTCAAATCCTGAGGCACAAGAGGCCCTGAACAAGATCACAGACACTATACAGGTGAGCGGGCCACAACACACACACACACACACAAAGGGTTTGGTAAAGTTTGCATGTATGCACTCTGTGTATTTTAGACATAACTATTAAAGCACATGCTAACAATAATGGGCATATCAAAGCTTTGTTAAGCCTATATTTAAATGCAGTATCACATACAACTTTAGTAAAATAAATAAAGCAGATGAAGGAAATAGGTAAATATCACTCAGTGTTTTTGCTGCCCAGTTGTTTGTGGCTTTTTGGATGTTTGGTATGTCAGCACAGCCTCACTGTTGACGTTTTCCAGCGCCCAACAGTTTGGTTCAGCGTAAATAGGTTTATACAACTGGTTGCAACCACTCACCTAACTAATCAACTTAAAACGTTAATAATATGTGAGTTATTGCAGATTTAAAATCACATACCAAGTGTATGCTGACCAACATTCAGCAGGCTCACAACCTAAGTAAAATTAAAAGATGGTATTACAATGATGCTGTACCTTTTATGCCAAACTGGCATCACACTAAAGGCTATTAAACCCAACCAAAGCTGTAACCTTACAGGAGTTCATATAGACTTAGAGGTGGATGACAGAGGCAGCGTGGGTGTAACATCTTCAGCAGATAGATCAATAAAGAACATTTCCTGTACTGGCTGTTCTTGACAGTTACAGAAGATAAGCACAGAACAGTTTTGATTTTATACAGACATAGCCTGTCAAATTGGTTCTCTGTTGGCCAGTCTGGACTCTCTGATCATTAACCTGTCACAGGAAAAAATGTCATGCGTCAAACAATGAGAATCGAAACTTCAGTGCGTCTGCTAAAGGTTAACTACTTAATGTCGGTTAAAGATTTATATCAAACCATGGATCATAGTAGCACCAGCATTTTGTGTGTCACTTATCTGAATGGTTAAGGTGATACTTTTCACTGTAAATAGCAGTTAGTGTAAAAGAAATTAAAGATATTTATCAACATATACATATATGTATGAAATACAAAAAGTTGAACAAAAATGTCAAACAAATCAAATTTAAAATGCCTCTGCCAATTAAACAAAACAGAGGGACAGAAGAATGTGGACTAAAAAGTGTTTCATCAAAAAGTGTCTCGTTCTCCACGCAGCTTTTAAGGTGAATCAATTCAAATGGAGCAGCCTAACAAAGCAAATAAGTGAAAACACCTGTGTGTGTGTATGCGTGTGTATGTATATGTGAGTGTGTGTACACCAGGGGTGTGTACAGGTTTTAACTGAACCAGAACACCATGAAGTGCTGTCAGTGTGCTGAATCATGTGTGAGAGCATTTAAATAGGCATAAACATATGCCATGTGCAGATACTATAAATACTGACTACGTCCTCTTACACGGTGAATATGACTTGTGCATAAACACATATAACGTCCTGGTGCTGTGGTTTGTAATACTGATGAAGTGTTTTGGTGTGTGTGTGTCTGCAACCCTGGGACTCTGCCCTTTGACCCTCCGACTGCCACGGCCTTGTCACCTGCATTGTGGGGGTGAAAAATAAAAAACAAACTGCACAATGACAACTACAACTCCTCTGGACACTGGGTGTGGTGCTGTGCATCTGGTCCAATACGGTAACGTTGAAACTTTCTCTGTCTCAATGGCAAACAAATGCTGTTTGTTTTCTCTGCACATCTCTGCATGCACCTCTGTCCTTCCATCTGCTTTTACGCCAACTACCTTGTTCTTGGATCACACCACTTTTTCTATGGTAAATATCTGACACTCGTTTATTCCTTCATCACGTGGTTTTTGATTCCAACGCTCCTCTGTCCTTAAACACTTGACTTTCCGATTCCTCCCCATACTGTCTTACTCCAACATGAATGACTGAATAAATAAATGGATGGATGAATGACTGACTGCCATTTTCGGGGTCTCGGCTGCATGTTTTGGGTCATGGTGTGTATGTGTTTGAATATGTCTCTGTGGGCTTTTGCCTGCCATCATCATGCCTTGCCTTGCCTCGCTCGGCGACCGTGAAGAAATCAATTCGCCTGCGAGAAGAAGCGCTAGCTAAGGAGCAGGTGAAAGCTAAGAGTGGCCAGACGAGCGCTGAGAAATTGCGTAAGATCCTAAAAGAGGAGAAGAGGTGAGTTGGCTCTGATCTTTTGAAGGTATGGCAGGCAAATACACTGCTGGTAAAGGCATCTCATAACTTTCAATAATCAACAGTTTGACCAGAATAAGATCAGTGGATCTCTTTTCCTCAGGATGAAGAAAAAACGGAAGAGGTCAGCCTCTTCTTCATCATCGTCGTCCACTTCTTCCAGGAGCTCCTCTTCTTCTTCATCATCATCATCCTCTCGCAGGAGATCCAAAAAGAAGAAAAAGAAGCATAGGAGGTCTGAGCGTGGCAGTAAACGGCATCGTAGGATCTCCTCCAGGGAGAGCAGGAGTGAGGAGGGTAAGAGTGAGAAAGACAGGAAGGAGCAAGATGAGGATGAGGTGGAGTGGTATCCTGCACCTCCCAACACCTCTGCCACCTTTCTCAACCAGAAGGGAGGCCCAGTGTTTGGAGAGAGGGATGATGAGGAGGTAGAGGAGAAGGATGCAGAAGAAAGAAGGATCAGTCAGCTTTATTCTTTGTCGGCAGCCTCAGAGAACGAAGAGTCTGACTCCTCGCAGAGAGACAGAAAGAGAAGGGACAGGGAGGAAAGCAGGACAAGGAGAAGGAAAAACAGTCTGAGCAGGAGCCCAGAAAGAGAGGAGAGGAGGAGCAAGAGTAGAGAAAGGAGGGATAAGAACAGGGAAAGAAGGAAGGAAGATAACAGGAGAAACAGTGACTCTAATAGGAGAACTAGCTTAGACGAGACCAGAAAGCGAAAAGTATCCTGCTCGTCAGCTGACTCTGAGTATTCACGCAAATCAAGCGTCCGATCTGAATATTCAGGATACTCTGCCTCTGCTTCCAAACACCCGGAGAACAGGGCGAGACGTGACTCATCGAAGAGGAACTCCTTCGATGGTGGTAGGTATGAGAACAGAGGGAGGGAGGAAATTTGTGATGCAGAAGACGTGAAAAGAGAGAAGGAAAGTAGAAAGGGAGGAGTGGAGGAGGTGAGCAGCAGGTCAGACAGAGGACTCTGTAAAAGATCAGAAAGTGCTGGAAACCATAAGGAACAGAGAGGTGTGACCTCAGTGCCAGGTGAAAGGCCTAAAAAAGACCTTCCTGCTAACCTGCTAGATATTTTCAATCAGATTGCTCAGTTTGAGAAGGAGAAAGGGGTCAGGCCAAAAAAATAACTCCAAAACAAAGGCCCAGAATATGCCAAATGCAAGTGTTATGGAAAAGAGATGGATGTTAGTGCCATCAATTCATCCTCTGGACTGTGCATCAAGATAGTACTCCTGAGAAAAATGGCCAAATGTGTTGCTGACTGAAAGTCCCAAGTTGTTGTGAGTTCTTCAGTGTTGGAGAAAATGAGTTGTTTTACTTTGAAATGTCTAATTCTTTATGGTAGATTTAAGGCCTGTAGTCAGCTGCAATGATTGCTGGATAATAGCTGGTCAAAATGTAATAAAATATTAATCTGAATGGATCATTTTTACCGGTGACCATTAATGTAATTCATTTCTGCTCATTAATATCTTATTAAAAAATACATTTTGACAAGTTATTTGGCCATGCAGTCACTACAGGCTTTAATATTTGTTTTTTGTTCATCTTAATTTGACTTTTTTCCTGTTGAGATGATACTGCCTTATGTTTATTTCCTTGTGCCAGTTTGTGCATTCTTTCTGTGGCTTGTTAAAATCTCTTCCTGGACAACCTGACTGTTAGCTCCACGGTACTTTTTCCAGCTTTATACAATGCAGAAGTCCCAGTTGTATTCCAGCACACTTTCTCCTGTTGTAAAATGAATTCAGTTGAATCAATAAACAATTTAAAATGCTTTAAAACTACTGGTCATATTCTTTTGTTTCAAGGTGATGGACAGTTTTTTCTCATTGTTGCCTTTTGTGTGAAAGATGCACTTGGTAAAAGTTTGAGGGGTGAAGTACAATAATATATTGTTACTGGAACAGAAATCAGCCATTCCCACCATGCTAATAATTGCCCATTAATATTTTACAAATTAATTTAACAGGTGTGCAGCATCCTTAAGCAACCTCTAGGAAAATGTATGCTACACAAAATGTAATTATGGATAATCCCAAAGCTTGGAAGCGACATAGAGGGACATCAAATAACCTTTTATTGGCCAGGGTAAATGGGGACCAACAGTCTGATGAAAACACAATAATAATTCAAGGCTGCATTATTTAGAAATGATACAAATAAAATCTATATATTTTTGAGTAATGCTCATGAAACAGTACTATCAAACTGAATAATATAGTGAATGCTTTATTTATAATCACTGGATAAGGCTCACTCAGTTTCTCATGTTTCATATAACTTGTGTATTTAGGCCTTAAAGTGACTAATATCAGATATTTGTATTTTATATTTATATTTTATTTATGCAGTTCATTTAATTGATAAGTTAATAATAGTTCTCTATTTTCATCATTTTATGTGCTAAGAAACTTTCCAGTGGGTTTTTCAGTGGTTCGTGTAACTCAGGATGCATAGCTCAATTAGAAGAAATCAAAATGACAAAATTTGGTTAAATTATGTTTTTCCTGCAGTTACCTTATTATACAACTCAAGTAAACACTGTAAGAGTAAAAGTTTTAAGTTTACATTTGCAAAGAGCTTATGTGAGGACACAGCCCATGATATTATAAATGCAACAGTGCAGAAAACCTTAAGTCAGATGTGGTGGTGGAAATATGCAGCTGTGAGGCTGTTTCAAGTGACTTGCACAGGATCAGCCACACACCTGCCAGACAGAAATACCACTGTATATGTGTAGAGGCATGCCACCCCTTCTGGCTCAGTAATATGTGTGGAAGAGGATTCATTTTCCAGCAGGATATTGATCCTGAACACGCATGGAAGCTACTGTATACTGGCCTGTTTGAAGTCTAAGTAAAAGCAAGCACTGCTGGCCTGTGTGGCTTTCCACCCACTCTTACTTGACCTAAACCTTACTGGAAAAAAAAAAAAAATCAGGACAAGCCAAAAAGTGAGAAAGAGGAAGTACACAGGAGCATCACACAGCACCAATCCGGCATATCATCAAAAAATGACTGGGTCACACAATTGATGATATCAACATAATGTCACTCATAGTATCTCGTGTGGTATCTAGGCATGCAGGAAGTTTGGTTTTCTTTACTCTTGTTGGAGATATTCATCTCTGAGATTTGTGTCTCTACCCATATACAATAGTGGCTGTGATGCTTAGGCTAAGTATTTCTTTGGTAGGAAGTAGTAACAGGAATATTGTCTCTAAAAAGACAAGGTACTCTTAACTTTTTAGCCAAGCTGGCAGTGCTAGGGAATGCAGTGTCTGTCTATCAGTTTGTCCGTCCAGACTGAAATACACAGTTACTGGATGGATTGTTTTCATGGTCTTGGTGATCCTCTGACTTTTCCCTTTAGCACCACCAGTAGGTTGACATTTTTTGCTGTTGAATGGACTGCCATAAAATTTGGTAGAGATATTAATGGTCACCGAAGGATGATTTGTAAAAATATGACCATCCAAGTATCATGTTACGCCACGCATCAACATTTAAGCATGCTGATGTTAGAATGTGGTGTATTGATGAAGCTTGCTCAGTTGCCGTAAAAATGAGGATGTTTCAAATGTCTATTATTTTGAGCCTTCTTAGCAAAGCTCTGAAGAAACCAGTAAGTGGACCATGAGATTGTTTTATTTTTTTTCTGATTTGGGTGAACGAGACCTTGTTAGTGGAGTTTTATTCCTGGATGTATATTTCCCTTTTCCTTTCCCTTTCCTTTTCCCAGCCAATATTGCCCTAAAAATGCAATGACTTAACACATCTAGTTATCTCTCATGTTTCAACTTAGCAAATTAAACCAAAAGTGATGCCTTAAGCTACTTGGTGTCACATATTTGATTTAATAACTGGACACACACATACACACACACACTCCAGTGGCTGTGCGACCAGCCATGCGTCTTCCTGTGCCAAAGTAGCTTACTTTAGGCTTAGCTGCCAACCTCTCGCTTTCCTCCTCAATCATTACTGCTCCCATCATCAGTGATGCAGCAGAGAGGCTACATGTCGCAGTCTATCTTGTTAGGGCAGATTAACCACTAATATAGAGGCAGCAAAGAAGCCTCTTCATCTAATACTGTACACACAGACTCCTGATCCTGTCCTTTCTGTCTCAGGCGCCTGACATCTTAATCTTTATAAATACTGACTCCAGGAGATGCTGCAGTCGTTCAGCTGGTTTCACTGAGAGCTCACTCAGAGGGCTATCATTAGACCCATGAAGCAGCACTGGAGGAGTTTTTGGTCCTCAGCATGACGCATCACTGAGCACATGGATTATTCTGGTGCTATTATGCATCCTAAAAATTACTGGTATATGGATTCCAGCCTGATCTTGCAGCACACTTTCAATTAGGAGTTGTCCAATGTTTTTTCCATTAATTCAAATATTATCTTCAGCCTGCACACCTAGTCCAATAAAATGTCTTAATATGTTTATATGAAAACCAATAATTTTATACTTGACCCTGCATAATAACTGCTGGGAGCGAAAGTCTGGTTTTAACTCTTTGTACTGCACATCTGACAAAAGACACGTGTGAAATCCGATTTTAAATGAAAAGAGCAAAGATAGGAGCAAAATAGGACTCCTTGTTCTCCTTATAATATTGCATGCAGGATAAGAATCTAAGCATCTACACGTTTGCACAGTACTTAATATCAGAGGCTCAACCAACTATAGATAGTGCACCTGTAGAAATATATTCAAGTCAGAACCTCTGTTAATGTACTATGGCATTCATCCATTGTGCAAGCGTCTTTGAGCAAGGCACTGTTCACCCCACCTCCTTCTGTTAAATCAGCTTGATCTGACTCAGGGGTGATCTTTTCTCAAATTTCAGGTTGGGCCAAAAGACAAACAAATCTCTGATCATTGCACAGGTGCATGAGACCTGCAGTTCTGCAGCTCTCCACTGGAGGGCAGTGGAACACTGTGTCTGTGGACACCAGCAGTGGATTTTAGTAAAGAGAACAGAACATAGTAGTGTACCCCTTACCCATACTACTGCAGCTGTCTGCCTTTGTTTGAGTAAGGAATGAATTTTATAAGATAAACATTCTTTTCTTCATTGAGATTGATCTGCGAGTGAGTCTGAAACAGACTGATGCACCTCATAAACAATGCTTCACTGGTTTTGATAAATATGTAGTCTTTATGGTCTCATAAGCAGGGGTGCTGTGAGAAAATCTGGGTCCCTCAACCAGATACCTTATACACTCTCAGTTGGCAGTTTGCTAGGTACATCTAGCTAAAACTAATGCAATCTAATAAAACAGTAAATAATGAAATTATAGATAAATCCTCCCTTCACAAAGGTTATAATGTTTAGTTTGTATGGAAATTGTTTTAGGAAGGCGTTGATTAAACTTTATGATAATTCTGAAGGATGTAGTTTTTGGTGCTAGTAAAAAAAAAAAAAACATCAAATATAACAGTATAAAACATGAAATAATAAATATGTGAGTGGCAAACAATGAACCGAGGATCATCAGGTAAGGACATAATGATAGGCACGGAGAAAGAGAGTCCACTAAGACTGCAACTAGTAATTATTTTCTTAATCAATAAATGAATTGTATTGTCAGTAAAATGTCAAAGTATTGTGAAAAATGGCCGTCACAATTTCTCAGAACCAAAGGTGGCATATTCAATTCTTTTGTCCAACCAACGCAAAGATCTTCAGTTAATCATCACGTAAGATGAAGAGAAGCAGAAAATCTTCACATTAACCAGAGGGATCACTTGAACGCAAACTTAACAGAACATTTATATATATTTATGGGAACATTTTATTGTTTTAAGAGAATCAAATGGAAAATACACTGAAAATACACAAAACAACACAGCCATAGTTTTGGAAGGCATCCCATATATGAATGTAGTGATGAGTAAACCAGCATCAATTCAGTTTATCCACCTTTTAGGCATCAGTAAACATCAAATGTGATTCCTATAGATCATAGTAATCAGTTGTTAATATTTAAGACCAGGGGTTTGTAAGGAAAGCAAAATAATATTTTCTTGAAGATAGACCCAACTATTTTTAGTTTGTTTTTTTCCTCATGAAGGAGGCCACAGTCATCTTTCTGTTTACCACATTATCCTACAAATAACATATGAACAACTCATTTAGGGACACACATCAACACATGTTCATGTATACTGTATTTTGAGTCACAGAGACACCTCATCACCATCCTTTTCTGCACACCCCGAAGGACTTTATTTCTCGGGGAGGTTAAGTCCTGACCCTGCACCGTTGCAATAAGCTGGGAATGAAAAAGAGGCAGAGAAAGAAAAGAATGGCAGGAGGAGGGAGAGCGGTGTGACTGCTGGGGGGAAAAGAATACGGAGACCTTTAGTCCTTGAAGGTGTGGGTCTCTCCGCTAGTTCGGGAGGTCAGAGGCAGCAGCTGTCCTGCTTGACCGACTCTGATCAAGGTGCAGATTCTCTCCTTCATGAATCATCCCACTCCATTTTCCTCCTCCCTTTCCTCCTCTGCTCCCACCTGGACTCCTTTTCACAAAGAGAGGGGATTCCTCCTCTTAGGCCTCTTTCTTCAGCACTGAGGCAATCAGACTGTTGAACACGCAGAGGGAGATGAGACATTTTAAATTAGTGTTAGGAGAGGGGGAGAGAGAGAGAAGGGGAAAATGACATTTTTCATTTTCTACAATAAAAGGTACTACATTGAATTCTCGGAGCATGACAATACGGAGGAGTAAGTAATGGAATAGGAGCAGACGTAGTGTCTGTGTGTTAGTGGATAATGAGGAATTTAAAGATGTACGGTCCTCTGCTGCCATTCAATCAGGCTCTCACCCTGTTTCTGTCACTGGCCCTCGTCTCAGCGCTGTCACAGTACTCCACAGACGCTCAAACTTCCTGAAATAATTTCTGTAGTCATCCAGAACTGGTCTTGAGCAGTTTTGGGCATCGGCTAATCCAGCAAGGTGTGCCATGTTTCCATCCTGCTAACTTTAATCAGGTGGTTTTGACTTTCAGCATGGTGTGTGCCAACGTCCAACCATCAAAGGCCCCATTTTCATTATGTGTCAATGGGTTTACACTAAAGAGGCACTTCAGTGATTTAGCATTGCACTTTAGAGGACTTAATAGCGATAGATTTTTTAAAGAAATCATAGAACAGAAGCAGTGGAGGCTGAGGTATCCTGACTTCAGACAGAAAGTGAAGTGAATTTTTCAGATATTTATACCAAACAGCCAATATACTAACTGTACAGATGTTGGCTGTGCGGTAGCTGGCAGTCGCCACCAACAAAGCATCATCAAAAAGTCAAATATTTCTTTCTAAATTAAAGTGGAGAAGAAGTATAAAGATGCATGTACAACAGTACAGTATTTACAGAGTAAATGCACTAACTGTGTCTGTATTCAGCTCAGCCTCTGACTGAGTGTAGTGAGTGTGTGAAGTGAAACTGTGCAAATCAGGGTCATGTTTTCAAAATTTGTAACACACCTCCAGAGCTGCAGAAGACACTGTACAGTTTGTTTCACAGGCTTTTGTCTTCCTTCATTATGATCCCCATTAGCTTCATCAGAACTGATAGTTGAACTGATACTGATACCTTGAATTTGAATTCATTTCCACCTTTACAAAGTAAATCCAGTAGGGCTGCGCCTAACGATTATTCTCAATATCCATTAATGTGCCAATTATTTTAATTAGTGAAACATGCTCATCACAGTTTCCCAGATCCAAATGTGACATATTCATATTAATTATCTTGTCAGAAGTCTTTCAAACAACAGAAAATCATCACATTTGAGAGGCTGGAACCAGGAAATCTTTTATATTTTTTCTCGAGAATTTACCCAAATGATTCATTTAGTTTTATTATTGTAGTTGCCAATTCATTTTTTCTTGATTGACTGATGGATTAATCGATTAATGTGCAATAAAATCCACTGTGGCTTGTTACACACTATACCACAGTATACGAGTATACAGAATATACCGTATACATATGTACTACTCATTATTAAACTATATGCTGCAGACATCAAGTGGTGAATTGTGTCAACACAATAGTATGTCTTTAGGGTTTTTGTTCGGTCTTCGCCCTCTGTAATAACAATAACCATAGTATTTGTAAACTATAGTATATCATTTAGAAACATAATGTAGTGACATCATCACAAAGAGCCATAGTAATTTCAACTTCAGAAAACCTGCCAAGCTCAGGAGGGCCCATTTTCAAAGGACAGAAATATTCTTTACTGTTACAACTATAAACACTGTTTTGACATAATTGCTGCTCTGAGAGTGCATGAAGTGGAGAGTGAACCTCATTTATTAGAGTCTTAACATCCCCCAGGGGCTGTTTTCCTCCCAGCGAGCAGTCATTAGAAAGCACACACACAGCAGGAGGCCCCAAGACAAAATGCAAACAAGTCTGCACATCATTGTTCTGCATGTCCTCTGAGTTATTCCTCACAGCCTAATGGCATAATGTTTCTTTTAATTCTCTTTCCTCTTCACGAGAGGCATTCAGTGTTCAACATTCCTTACTTTGCACTGTACTGATCTTTTTTTTGGTTTTGTTTTAATCTAAAATGCGCAAAGCTTAAAACATTGTTTTTGCCATATGGTTTTGACAGCTCTATTATCAGTGCATGAGCCCTGTCTTCTGTCTTTGCCAGCAGCCAGGCAGTTTTTAATTTCGCACAATGTCAAGATGCCACCTTCAACTGTTCAATTCAGTTTTTTTCCACTAATGAGTTCTGGGCTGGATGTTGTTTTTTTCTCCCCATACACTCAGTGTTGAACCAGAGCGATGAAGAGGAAGGAGTTCATGTTTGGAGAGAGGCTGCACAGTCAGCCATGAGAACATCCTTCAGCTTGTGTGGATAAAAAGGATGAATGTTCTGGAAGTGTTCATGGCCAAAGTGAGAGATGAGAGGAATCTGTTGATTTGCTAATGGAGCAGAGGTGGCAGTGCGCAGCGCCCTGTGTACAAAAACACTCCTGCTCTGACCTCTTTTTTTCTCTTTCTTTCTTTTACACCTAGCCTACGTTCTCTCCCTCCTTTCCTAGTTTTCATTTTCCCCCTCCTTTTTCTGTCCATGCATATTTAAATATTCTAGTCACCACCTATGACTGATACTTTCCAAGCCTTCAGCATTCAATTGTTACATCCTCAGCTACTCTGAAGATGCAGGGACAAGCACATTGTACACCCAAAGGAAATTTCCTCCCAACAACAAAATTACACTTGGATACAAAACAAGCTCGCACACCCAAGTGTACAAATGTACGTGGGAACACACACACACACATGCATATTAGCATACACGTGCACACAGATAGACTTGCATACAAATAGATGTTCTCAGAAAGCTTGCAAATTCCATTACACTATAAAACTCAACCCGCCACCCTAAAAAAAGGATTTGGATTAATTTAGTAAACACAGGGTCAGAGCTGCCACAAGAGCTGTGAGGAGGTGAGGTGTGTGTGCACAAGCTTCAGTCTGGGTGTGTTTGCACATGTGCACGTACATGTATGTGTGTGTGAGAGAGGAAGAAATGCTGACTGTGTGAAGCAGAGAGTCCTGGCAGCAGCAGCAGCAGCAGCAGCAGCAGTCTAAACCCAGCCACTCTCTCCAGAGATAGCACTTCTTTCTCATTTGCTCTGGCCCTATTTTAATAATAGCTGTGCATAAGTAATTTCTAAAAGGCCAGGCAGGCACATGGACGCGGGTGGGGGGAAATTAAACTCATTTTATCTGTGAGCAGGTGGATTCCTATTTATCATTAACATGCATAGAATTTGCACAATGTTATTTCTTGCTGCTGCTACTGATGGAACGTCATCCAAATAATGTCGGAGGAGGGTCTGCCTTTTTTTTTTTTTTTTTTTTTTTTTTTTTGCTTATGCTGGAGTGAAATTCATAGATAAAAGTACTAGGGGTTTTTTCTCGCAATTTTCTGCAAACGGAAACTAATTCTGGGAAGCTTCTTATTACAGTGCAGGCTCATTTGGTTTGCATTAAAAGGGGGACAGGAGCGACATTAGGATTTCTGCCAGATTTCCAGGAGATGCTCCAACATTCGTTCTTATATCATTAGTAACGCCCCCCCCTACTTACAGAAGCCCTTTTCCTCTTTTAACTGGCATTAAACAATCTCTACTCATTATTGGCCCAATAATAAAACTGGAATATATTTGACTTCCTGATTTAGATCCTATCAAAATATTGGAATGTAAATGTGTAATTCTGAATGCATGATATGGAGGTTAATAATTCCAGGATATTTTCTGCGTTATTTTAGCATAATTCAACAGCAAGATTATTTGTCATTTTTTAAAATTAGGATTGTGCTTTTTAATTTGTTATGGATTGATAATCTTTTATTGTCACAGCTGTTTCTAGTTTATACATACATACACATGTATATGTGTGTATGTATATATATATATATATATATATATATATATATAAAGGCTATGTATAAAGGCTGCAGCTAAAGATTATTTTCATGATTTTATGATTAATTTCTCGATTATTTGATCTGTATAATGTAAGAAATGTTCCAGGTGACATTTTCAAATGTGTTGTTTTGTCCGACCAACAGAGCCAAGACTAAAGATATTCAGCTTAGAATGATATAAAGTAAAGCAGCACGTCTTCACATTTTAGAGGCTGAAACAGGTGAAATTTTGGCATTTTTGCTTAAAAAATAACATAGATGATTAATCACTTATCGAAATAGTTGCTGATTAACTGACTAATATCTGCAACTTTAATATTTATCATCAGTTTTAGTCTTTACGATATAATTGTATATGTTTTTATATCAGTAAAGCACTGCATAAAGTGCATTGATGTTATCATTATTGATTATATTATATATATATTTTTAAAAAATCCAAACAAGATATTAAGCTCATGATCAACCACATCTAAGTGAGCCAGACTTTTATATCCCTTCCTGTTACCTCTACATCCACATCCATGTTGTTGTCATGTAGTGGAACAACATCACACGCCACCCTTTGCAGAGGGGGGGATCATGGGAGATACGTCTGCAGGCGGGATTAGACTCGCTGTGACCAGTCATTCACACCAGTGTTTACGGCGATGAGGAGCGAGATGATGATGTGTGTCTCTGTCTCCTTTTCTCTCCCCTGACAAATAACAGCATGGCAGCTCATGGCAGCTCCACAGCTCCTGACAGCCAGCCAAGCAGCCAAGCAGGCAGGCAGTCAGCCATTGTTTTGTAATGTGTTTCACTCTGCCAGCGCTGATCCTTGCTAAGGTACTTACCACGCCATTGTTGTCTAAGTATGCTATTTTCTGGCTGGGCACCTCCACTATAGAATAAGGTGCTTTTTTCCCCCTTTCTTTCTTTTTTTTTTTTTTTTTCAAAAAAAGAGGTTTGTTACAGTCACCGTCATGCTAATCCTGGTGTGTGATATGTATATGTGTCAACACAGAGAAAGAGAGAGGGAGAGAGGGGAGTCTTAACCCAACAGAGAAATGGTGTGAATGGCAGAGAGGCAGATAGACAGACAAGTCCCATTCACTCCTCGCTGTCCTCCATGACACCAAATTACTGTTTATCAAAATAAGACGAGCAGTATAATAAGGATCCTTTAGGAGTGTATCGTCTAATGCGTCTCGAATGTGCTGAGGCCTTATGGTATTTCTACAGAAACATTCACCCAGCAGTCAGATTAACGGAGCAGGTCAGAGGAGGACTTTCAGTCGCTGCAGTGATTGATTATTAATTTATTTACAGACAAAATAACAATCATGAGGTAAAGTGAGGCTCTTTGCAATGTAACTGTATCTACAGTATGTTTAAAATAAGGCAACAGAGCAGTGCCATTGTCTGATTTTGAAACCTATAGTTTGAGATTTTGTGAAATATTCTCATTCAGTTTCTCGCTGAGAGTTGATTGAGAAGATTGATACCACTCTCTTATCTGCACAGTAAGTATCCAGTTATCCTCAGTAGTCCATTAGCTTAGCTTAGCACAATGACTGGAAAGACAGGTAAGCAGCTAGCCTAGCTCTGCCGAAAAGTTAAACCAATATGCCTTCATGTTTATCAAACAGACATGAGAGTGACATCAACCTTCTCATCTAATTCTCAACAAGAAAATTAAAAAGTATCAACCCAGTCCTTTAAAAGTCACTCATACTTTGCAGTCAAGCATTGTCCACATGCATAGAACCTTATATTTTCCCAAAAATATCAAATATGACATAACCACAAAAATCGTGAAGTACTGAGTTTGAGTACTCATCAGAGTTGGACTAAAGCAGTACTTAAGAAACATCTCTATATTTTTCTTGTTTTTTTTCTTCCCCCTATATGATGGTTAAAATGCTGTCTTCACTGACAGAATCCTCGTTTTCCAATTAATTTTTTGTCTGAAACAAAGCAAGAAAGTAGAAAGTAGAAATATTGATTTCAAATACTAGACTCAGCTGTAAAATAAAACTCACCAAGTGTAATTAATGTAAAACTGTAGAATGTAAACTCCCTACAGCCCCCATTCCTAGAAACTATAGTGTGGACATGTCCTCAGTGTCCTCAATGGTTATGTTTGGTGCAGCAGAGACTACATTTTAAAACTGCAGTATTTCTCCCAGTTGTGTTAAGCATCACTGCACAATCTCCACTTTAATTAATCATCACTCTGAGACCTTTTATTTTTCCATTTCTGGTTAAGTGTGCATATTTCACTCGCCCATTCTGATGGTGGAACAGAAAATCTGTGGGAGCATTAATAAGCCTAATATAGAAACATATTTGAACCCTGGTCCTCCACTAAGTAGATTATAAACATTTATTATAGCATGTTATCATAATATCCTGCACAGCATATTGCAAAACTTCTGTGGGCCAGTTTTTCTCCCGGTGCAGTGGAAGATCATAGTTAATTCAGCAGCGTTATGGTAATGTAGAGGTCCCTATCGGTCCCGGCATCACACATACTAACAAGCTTAGGATAAGCCCAGCCTGGAATGGTATGAGGTTTGAATTTCTGGAACCAACGCGGTCTCTGCAGCCAAATCTCACTTCAGCAGAAACCAGTGGGGTGATTCCTCTGCTTAAAAAATTAGTGCTAGTGCATATATTTTTTTTTGCAAGGAAAGGAGGTTTGGTACCTTGTGAGGGGAAAAAAATGCACTGTATGTAAGAAAAAAAATATTTTAAGGATGGCAAAAATCGTCTTGAGAGGGCTAATCAGCTGGCAACTCTGAAAAGCCTGTAATGTGCATTAAGAGATTTATACACAGCGCAGAGGTAAAGCCTCGCAACATTGTTGACTCATTTAAAGATGCCAACATCTCAACTTTGTGCACTGTTAACAAATGCACACATGTTAAGTTGGTGTACTCTGCACTTCTCCTGTCTCTCTAAATCGCAGTGTATCTGCCATAAGCATGTTATGCCCCAGGGCTCATCAGTACCATGTGATCCCAGGCAGTGCTGCCACTGTGAGACAACATGCTAAATCCTGTTTGTGAGACTTGGCTGCTCTCAGCTCTTAGACTAATCTAACCACCCTCAACCTCGAGCGCAGGAGAACAGCGTCTGTCTGATCTGAGAGGAGAGGAGAGGAGAGAGGAAGGTGGAGAGGAGAGGGGGAAAAGGCGTTGAACCATCGACATTAAATTCAAGTTTTTCCCAACAGTTTAAGAAAACAGAGCAGTGAAAAGTGCAATGATAATTTCCCTCTTAGCAAGCATCTGATGGGCAAACAACATGCTGGAAGTTTGTAATGGTATTGAGGTTGCAGTAACAATTGAAATGAAACTGCTCTACAATGCAAACTGCAACAATGAACAGAACCTTGCAAATTTTCTCAGAGCTGCAGTACCTTTACATGAGTTATCAATACAGGTGTAGACGATAACTCAGGTGTGTCTTGCAGAATATTGACTAAATACACAAAAGCAAAAAGTCAAATTACTGTACATAAAAGGTAACTGATGAGGTGCAAAACAAATATTAATGACAGTGTCGGTGCTAAATGCATAAGGACAATGAAATTGTTTTCATTTCCATAATTCAGATCATCCAAGTGTAAAAATTGGCCTCTGTTGGATTCTTCCAAAGCCTCTCTCCACTATTAATATGTCACCAACACAGTAGAGTGATAAAGTCCTGCAGCCAAAATGCTGTGAAGTCTAGACATTTAGTATAAATAGTGTTCCTGCATTGTCAGACATCACCTGAGACTGTGGTGAATTCATGTGATTGCCTTATATCAAAATCCAGTTCTCTTGTATCCTGCTCCTGTTGCACTAACATGAGATGACACGAGCTCCAATGACAGAATATAATGCATATCATTGCCATTGTACGACAGCCTCATGTCCCCTTTTCAAGATTAAATTAGGGATGCAGTCATCAGTTATTTTCATTATCAGTTAATCTGCAAATTATTTTCTCTTTAATAAATTAATCATTTCGTCAATAAGATGAAAAAAAACAAAGGTGATGTCCTCAAATGTCTCATCCAAAACCCAAAGACATAAAATTTACAGTGTTATAAAACAAAGAAAATGAGCAACTCCTCACATCTGAAACTAATCAAAATCATGAATTGATTATCAAAATTATTGCCAGTTAATTTTCTGTGCATAGACTAATCAGTCAATCACTTTGACCCTGTTTGGGTTGTAGTATTGAATAACTGCTTCTGCTCAGTTTTCAACAAAGATTCAGTGTGCTTCACAGAAAACGATAGACTCCGAATTTTGCATTCACAACCTCTTGTAGCATCCAAACGAAAAACAACCGTTAGAGTAGGTACAAGTTTATCAGAGCATCACAATGCTGTGTATGTTCATCACTAAATGATAAAATGATACAGTCATTATAAAGTAATGCTGCCAAACAATAACTGTCACCAAAACCGAGAATGCAGTGGTTATTTCCCCTAAAGGCAACAATGAGAGAAAATGTGAAACTTGCATAGATTTAAGAATCTAAAATGGTACAGAGTAAGAATTCCTTTCATTTATGTTTGTTGAATATATTGAAGCCTGCAGTTACAGTAGCAGTTACAGTTACTACAGTCTAAAACGTTGTTTTGTTTGTACAAGGCAAAATGATGATTGTGACTGCATTTATTTATCTTTTACACTCTGTTTCTGCTACAAAAGACACCAAACATCTGATATTTGACTCACTTGTGAGTTAATTTACAGTACAAGATTTATAGAAACTTAACATGTCATAGCAAGTAAGTAGGAGATGAAGAAGAACTGAAGCAGATATAAAGTTGGTATTTGCAGTCATGGCTCACTTTTATTCTCCTGCAGTGTTTCAGTAACTCTCTCTCTCTCTTTGCCCCCTCACTGTCTGTCTGCCTCTGTCGTCTGTCCTTTCTTTCTCTAAATGATAATGCCGAACATCACAGATTTGGCACTTGTAGCAGGTTTTGCAGAAAAATTAATTAATGCAAACTCCAAGTGCTATCAAAATTATACATTTGGAGCGAGCAGCAGATACAGAGAAAGAGAGAGAGAGAGATGTGAGGACGTTCTGGTCTCATTAAGAGAGCAGGCAGAGTGGAATTAGTCTGAATATAATGACAGGCCACACTATCTCATGTAAAAACAGCCCTGTTTTCCTCTCTCATTCATTGGCACTAGTAATTAGTTTTGGCCCTAAAACTGTCACCCTTTACTCTAGAAAAGGCAGATGTGATTTGAGGTGCAATTTAATCTTGCTTTAATGAAGAACTAATGGACGCATTGCAAATTACTTCCCCCCCTCTACCAACCCCCTGTGTGATTGAACAGGGGCTTGGGAAAAAAAATCTATTTCCTGCTTTTGAAAAGATCAAGAGTATCTTTGATAATGGTGAGAGCGTCACCGGCAGCTTCATCGCATCGAGCCAACAAGCTCTTTTACCCGAATCACAATTCAGTGGAGAGGAGGCCACAATTAGTGACAAAGCAGAAAGAGTGCTGCAGGGCCTGGGCAAGCAGAAAGCCTCCCGGTGCTCCAGGCTCCTTGTTAGAAACAGGCCCTGGAGGTGTCACACAGGAACAATGAGGCCTGATAAATTACCCCCCGAAAAAAAAAAAAAGATGTACTACTAATTTTCAATTACACCTATAATGCATTCCCGATTGGAGAGAGAAATTGGACATGTGTGGAGGAGAACAAACAGTCATAGGCTCAATACACCTCGCTCTGTTTGTGACACTGGAGCCTTCTAAGAGCCTATGATATCCAGAGTGTATTAGCAATAAATTACATGGTGTTTAATATAGCAGCTCGCTGGTGATTTTGCTCCATGGAGATACAGAGAGAAAGACAGCAAATGAATATTGGTGCCAAATAATGTCTCGTCATTACATTTGATTTTTTGTTAGAGGATAATCACGGGCAGAAAGACAAAATTGCATTCTTATCTAATTTAGCCTAATTTCAAAAATGATGTTGTTGTTTGGAGAAAGAACATTTGTGCAGGCCTTTTTCAGAGGAGAGAGAAGAGGGGGACATAGTTTGTGTGTGTGTGTGTATGTATGTGTGTATGTGTGGGAGAACTGCCTGTTTGCAGCTCTCTAAACCACTTAAGGGACACTGTGTTTCAAACTGGCATCGCTAACGCATGATGTTGTAGAGAATATATCAAGGCCCAATAATAGTCCTTGAAATGGGTGAAAGGGGATGTGAGAACTGAGGAGGGTCAGACATGTGGAACATGTGTATCTGTCTGCCTGTGTGTGTGCATGTATTTGACTACAGCAGAAGCAAGGAAAGAAAGCCTAATGGGAGTGGGCTTAACTCTTGCACACAGCCTCGCTACATATCTGATTACTAGGACCAGTAATTTTCTTTCCTTAAATAAGGAAGAAATTGGATAGGATGAATGAAATTTGGCTGTCATATTGCAATGATGGTGCAGCAGGGAGATTATGTGTTTCACATAATCGTTCATCATTTCCCGACCAGTGTTCAGGCTTAGCATAATGGAATTGGTAAACTGGTTTAAATCAGAACGTGAGGACAGACTATCAGGCAGACTGTGAGGGTCTGTGGTAATGTCTTCAGACCAAGCAGGAATATTTTCACCATAGAGCCGCACACACACATATACACACACATAGCATACAGACCACACTACAAACACTACAGGAACACGCCGTCTCCATCGCTGCCTCATCGCAGTGTCAGAACACATCAAAAGACGCCTCAAAACATCCTTAAAGATACTTTTTTTTTTTTTTTTGCTGTGCAATAATTCATCTTTATTTCATTGTGCAGCAGTTTTCTAAGTCTGTTTTTAAGCTTTTTACATACATTGATTTGAATTGAACTGAACTGTATACTTGTTTTTCCACTGCATTTAATAGCACAGTGTAATACCTGTGTCTTATTCAAAAATAAGAATTTCTTTATTTTGCATTATACATTAAAGTATAATAGCTTCTTTTAGGAATTGAATATTTCCCAGAGTGATCTTGTATGCTAATTTGCAGATTTATTTATTCACTTATATTTTTTTTCTTTAATGAGTCATATTTGCCCACAGCTGGATTTCATCTAAGAGACAAAAAGTGTCACTGTCAGCTCACTTTATTTCAGTTCCTTTTATTTTCTTACATCTGTAACTATGTGCATATAGCTCGCTGGATGGTCATTGGAGAATAAAGTCTAAGATAATGGAGACTTTTTTTGGTAATCTAGCAAATACTGATGTCTGAAGTGGATGTCATATATCTCTCATATTCTCTAAATTACATTATCATTGTCATCTTTATGTTATCTTTGATTTAAAAAGTAAGACAAAATACTTGTCCTGTATCAGACAGTACCTGTTGAAGTGTTAAACAACGCCACAGTATGGAGTAAACTGTCTTATAGGTCCAGTTAGTGATTAAGTTTCACTTAACCGTAATTGAAAATATAAACTTTAAGTGCTGAAAGGTCTCACAGCATCATAGTAATGATAAATAACTTAATAGATTTAGTAATTGCCATGCAATAACCTGTGGACCCGTCACATTAATTTTGGAGTGATACGTAGCTGTGTAAAGTCAATTGTTCTGAATTTTGGTGTTGGAGGCTGTTTTTTATATACCTGGGGAAACATCCTCCAGATCAATGAATTTAGTAACTGCTTATTTTGATTTCATGACTGCAAATGACAAAGAGGAACTTGGTGTGATCAGTTTTCAGCCCAGCCTGACAGGTAGCTTTTCTGAGCCCAGCACTAACCAGATCCAAAACTGCTCCAGTTATTTCTTGTAATAAAATGCTGATAACATTTTATTGTCTAAATTTTCAAATCTGGGTTGGATCTAAGCCCTCAGAAACAAGTGTTATATCCAGCTTGATTTTACAAAGATATACCCTATTGAGGTTTATTTTAACATCAAGCTTTGTAGTGTATCTCTGCTGCTGTCTCATGGTGGTGCTAAATCAGAATAAATATCTTCTGTAAAGCAGAGAACAGTCCCCAGGAGGATAACGGCCGGCCACTAGGTGTCACAGTGGCTGTTTCTAAAAGATGAGCCAGAGGCTGCTCTCTGTTTGACTGACTACCACACTCGGTGTAGAGTCTAATCGTCTACCAAATCTAAACACTTGCAAAACAGTCTTGTCAAAGAGCTTGTCAATGTGAGTGAACACTATACCTGGCTAAACAAACTGTCTCTGACAAACACCAATCTCCAACTATGCATGAGCTACAGTATATCGTGTGATACATGAAGGATGAAATAATGTTGGAATCACAAACCATCAGCATCACCTGTGCACTAGCTGTAAAGGTATTTTCATGCAAATACTTTTCATATTGAAAATGTGATATTGTGGCAAGTTTGAGCCTTTAAGACGGTTGCATTATGTTTCACAGCTTTCACACTGCACTCCTATATTTCCCCTCTGCAGGATGAGTGACAGTTTGCTAAAATGGTGTGGAATAAACCAGTCGTGATAAATCTGACACCTAACTTTACAGATATGTTCTTAATAAAGTAAATATGTTATTAGTAAAGTGGCTGGGAAACAGGCCTTAGAATTAAGAAAAATGCAACACAGACTATTACATTACTCTAGCCTGCACACCGAGGAAGACATCAGCTGAAATGTTTGTTTGCTTCTCTTCCACAATACAAAAGAATAAAGAAATAGCAACTATGAAATTACTTCTCTGTGTGAACTAGTTAACCTTCCGTTTGAATTTCAGATGTTACTGGTTTCAACACACCAGCTAACAAAGGTGGTAGGGTTCTTCATCATATTGCATTGGTGCATGTCAGTTACATAAAAAGAAAAATTTCAAAATTATGTGCATTTCCACAGTGTGCTAGAACAGCTCCAGTGAGTCTCAGTCCAGATGCTACAAGTGTCTGAAAGCATGCTGCAAAATAGTGGTGAAGAGTAACTAAATACATCAACTCTGCACCGGGTACGTCTGCTTTTGAAACTTCAAGTACAGTTTCCTAATAATAATTTAGTCCTTTTACTCGAGTAACATTATTTTATAGTTTAGTATTGGTACTTTGACTGAAGTAAAGGATCTGAATACTTCCTCCGCTACTACTGCAAATATGTAGTCAACATAAATTGGAGTTCTGATGAATCAAGAATCACATAGAATCTCATATTATTATTATTGTCCAGCTGCATCTGGTGGCTCTGATGTTTTTTTCCACTGTTTTCATGCTCATCAGTCCATTCAGTGACCACTGTTGCTGTTATCATTCTGGAAGACTGAACTCTCATCAGGACAAAAATACTTCACTGTAGGACAAATGTCATCACTCAGTATGACTTTGACCTGACTTGAATTTTACAGCGGTCAAACTGTGACTGAGAAGGGATTCACTGGACCAGATCCACACCTGTAAAATGGACCAGAGCAAGCAGAACTCTTCACAGAAAATGAGGTGAGGACTCTATCTTCTTTTTCTTTTTTAAATTTTAGTTGAGCACAGCAAGCGCCCTTTCAGAACAGGCTGAAGGATGATTTATAAAAGCATATTTTTTGTCTCACATCACCTGTGAGGTTGTATTTTAAGGTGCAGTGGGAGGTTTAAACACTGGAAACTGCACCACAGAGTGTGTATTAAGTTTGAAAATTACCATTAACACATTAAGTATATAATGTCAGTTAACCAATCCAGAGATTTATATCAAATCATGTTTATCAAATTCAATCTCTTACATCAGAAAAGTAAAAGATGTGTAGACTGTCAAAAAACTCAAATAACAGGTAAAAGTCCTCAAACCCAAATCTTACTTATGAAAACATATGGAGGTTGATTTTGACTGTATGACTTGTTGTACATGTTATGTATTATGCGAGAATACTTTTACAGTGTGGTACTGTGAGGATCTGAATACTTCTTAGCAGTGGTGTAGTGTTCTTTTAAAACATCCATTGTCATTCCTACACAAATAACTGAATCAGCAAGAAAACATGCATCTGTAAAGGTTATGAGGGTAATCTGTCATTAAGTGACAGAGTTTTTATAACTTCTTTTATCTTACATTACTGGAACTGGCTTTATCTTTTATCTTACGTTTTTAATTTACTGCCCTGTGTGAAGGACAGCTGTGAGTGAAAAGTGCTCTACAATTAAAGAGTATTATTATCACCATATTACCAAGAAGCTCTAACACTGTTGTAGAAACACAAAAGAATCTGTCAAACTTTGTCAAAATTTAATCAGACAACATAACAATACCAGTTTATTTATAATACTAATGATGTAAAGTTAATAAATGGAAAATAAAACCAAAGTTTCAGGCTTCTTCTTAGTTCCACTACATCCCCTGTTTTTTGAGGCACCAACTCTCCAGTACAGAGATGCTTATTTCTCTCTTGGCAATAAATGACAGCAAGAATACAGTTTACTGAACTGCCAGCAGAGTAAACACATTCCAACCTAAAACTGAGATAGACACATTTATATTGTGACTGCGAACGGAAAACACATCGCTAAATCCGCCCTGGAGCAGCCATCCCTCACCTGTCCAGACTTCTCTTCTGACGCTTTAAGGAGCACCTGTCGTCCCAACATCCTTTGCGTGTCCAATATGGAAGAACTGGCGGTGGAGGTCCGTGGCTCCAACGGGGCTTATTACAAGGTAAATACCGGCTTATCAACACAGCATCGAACACAATAACCTGTCACACGATACAGTATATTAGTTGAAGTCTCACGGACTATGGCAACATGTTCAGACTTGCTCCGAAACCTCTTAACTGCCTGTCAATTAGCTCCTACTAGCAAAGCTAGCCAGGGTTAGCTCGCTAAGCTAGCATCCCTCGCCAATCTTCGCCTTGTGTCTGTTTTTTGCAACCCTTCGTTACACCCAGAGTGGAGGAAACACGACCTTGCCAGCGACAATTGGCATATAAAACCATTTAAAGCTATTATGTATTTTACTTGACGTTTGGTTGCAGCCTCACCGAGCTGAAAGTTAGCTAACTTGCTAGTTGACGTCAAAAGATGTGGCTAAAGTGAAACTGTGCAGCAGTAAATAAATGTATCATTTATTCGGCTATTTGAGTTGTGTAACTCTTATTTAAGATATTTTAATCTCTCGGGATGTGATCATATAGCTGTCTTGTTAAAGTATGTGATATTTAAGAGGCACAATTGCTAGTTACGATAGTGATTTCTCGTTGATCTGCACGTCTGTCAGTCTGTCGCTGTCTATTATTTGACACTTCATCATGCCCAAGCTATTTTTTGTATGTGTATGTGTGAGCCAGCTGTTCCTTGTCAATCCCGACCGGCTGGCATGTCAGGAGAGGGTCACTGATACCGCAGAGTTAAAAGCTATTTCTAGACTCGCTGCCTAAAGTTATAGTCCCGTCTCCTTTACATCCCATCTTCCCCTTTCTGTCTCTCATCTCCTTCGCTGAACTGATTCCTTCTTGTCTTTCTTCCCTCTTCCTCCTCGCCTCACCTCTCTGCCTCAGACTGCTCCTCCCTGCCTCTCTGTGTCAATTCAGCCCTCATGACTCACTCTGTCCACAACAAGTTGCCAGTTGCCTGGGCTGAAACTCAGGAGTTATGGGACTGTATAACTCACGGATGTGTTTTTAATTGCTTTTGGAGAACAATGAAGCTTATGGGATTTGTTGACAATAAGCAAAATAAATAAAATATAACCAGCTTTGTTCTTTAAAAGATTTACATAACATGATTTTTGGGCTCCAGAGTACCCTAGAAAATTGTTAAAATTGCTTATTTTCATTCCCAAGCAATAACAAAAATTGATAATGTGTTAGAGACAGTGGACAAGAATGTACTGTTTCCTTTGTGCTGCATGCTTTGACATTTAATAGCGTGCCTTTGAATTACAAATACCAGTAAAGCCACTTTTGGCATGTTACACATGGCTTATACCGACACAGCACACCCACATTACCCCTAAAAATCCCCTCGTCCCTCAGCGGTGTCATGCCATGCAGATAGTTTTAGTTTATTTGCAAAGGTTTTGAGATATCTACCACTGAGACTTATTCCACCTCCTTAAACTAAAATGGATGTGAGTGGAACTGTATTCATAGTGCTCCAAACATTGATAAATGACAACTGTTAACAGAAACAATATTTTGGTTACTCTGTTAGTCAGCAGAATTTCTTTTTTTATGGAGGCTGTTTTTACCATTGGTAAATTGTGGGCCCACTATTAAGTATTAACATACATTAAGACACAAGATTTAATGACGGGATATATCAAGGCATTAGTGTGCACTTAACATTGCAGTACTAAAATGTGCTATTGAGCTTGTATAAACTGATGCTCCGTCCCTCCAGTGAACATGTCTGAATATTTTTACATTCTTTACAAAACACATTACATAGCTGTTCTTCAGTACATCATGCTTACTAAGGTGGTGTTTGAGTTTGTGTCTGGAATTGATGATTATTTTGACTATTAATTTATTTTGATCATTCTCTCAAATAATAGATTAATTGTTTGGTTTATAAAGTGTGACAAAATTATAAAAATGACCACTACAGTTTGCTGCAGTCCAATGTGATGTCTTCAGATTTCTTGTTTTGTTCAGACACCAGTCCAAAACCCAAAGTTATAAAAGTAGAACATTCTCGCAAATGAGAAGCTGGAACCAGTGAATGTTTAAGTCATTTTTCAAGCAAATATGACAATTACTTGATCATCAGAATAGATGCTGACTATTGTTCTGTCAGTTGACAAGTTGTTGTGGCTCTACAAAATCACATTTACTCATCATTAAAAAATAATATACTTACTGTGATTTTTCTTACTCTTTCTCTATCAGCTAAGACTAAATATGGTATTTTGTCTATAAGGAAACTGGAAAAGACCTCAGACACCACCCTGATGAAGGCAAGATAGCTAAAATCATTTGATGAGATGAACAAAGTACATTTTAGAACAATCATGCTACATGTTTCAGATTTTAATGGACTCGCCCCAAAGCTCACACTGACAGTATGTGCAGATTATTTTGTGTAAATTATTTGTGTACAAAGTTAAGAACTTTCTTCAAGAATGTATTCTCTCTGTCCTGTGTAGTCAGTGTAACTTGAATAGGTTACTCTTCCTATCAGTCAGCTATCATGTTCTTACATGCTTATCCCTGTCTGTCTGTGTCTGTCTTAGGGCTTTGTCAAAGATATCCACGATGACTCTCTCACCATTGCTTTTGAGAATAAGTGAGTTTTTCTCCCTGCTGTCAAAACCTGTCAGAAAAAGGTGTCAAATGTAGAACCACTGTGTTTTAACAAAGTAAGATATTATTGGCTGTCTTATTTTCAGTTGGCAGCCAGAACGCCAGGTGCCCTTCAGTGATGTCAGGTTGCCACCGCCCGCTGATGCCAAGAAGGAGATTGGGGAGGGTGAGGAGGTGGAGGTGAGGAGGACACACATATAGTCCCCTTTTGTCTTTTCCTCCCTTGTCCCTTTCTGTCTGTGTCTTACTCCGTCTCAATCTCCCGGCAGATCCTCTCCAGAGCCAATGAACAGGAGCCTTGTGGTTGGTGGCTGGCTAAAGTTCGCATGATGAAGGGAGATGTGAGTATTATTCCTTATGAACGCAAGTCTCTCTACTACACACTCAATATTTATGTGAAAAATAGAGCTAACAATTTAAATTCTATTTTAGAGTAATCACTCATTTAAGTTGATCAGTATTGTAGCTAAAGTAATGTTTTTGTTGTTTTATTAAGTCAACATACTAATATTCATTAATTTTGTGTGTGTAGGTTATTTTCCACACTGAACCTGTCTGTATTTTCAGTTCTATGTGATTGAGTATGCAGCCTGTGATGCCACCTACAACGAGATTGTGACCTTTGAGCGTCTGCGTCCAGTCAACACCAACAAGGCCATTACCAAGAACTCCTTTCACAAGTGCAATGTCCCTGTTCCTCAGGATCTACAAGAAGCGTACGTACAGCACGTTTACACCAACAACAATAATCTTAAAGTCACGTACTTGTCCCCCTTACAATCAGTGATACATACCTTAAAGCTTATGTATTGTATATAGCTTTGCATCTCTCTTAAGATTTCTCCAACCCCTGTCAGTTGTATATCAGATGTAGGGGTAAAGAGCTTCTTAAATTAAGGATTGGACTGTTTTAAAATTAAATTGATCTTGTATCATAGGTGCCAGAATGAAAATGCCCATAAGGACTTCAAGAAAGCCGTGGGAGCCTGTCGCATCTCATACTGCCCTGAGACCAGCCAACTAGTGATTGTGGTAACTGTTGTGCTTTATTCCTGTGGTCATTATATTTGTATAGTGTGTGACTCAGTTTCTTTGTAGAGATCATCAACAAAGGAGCAGCTCAGCTAATGTTAATAATGCTTTCATTTATGTCATGGTTGTGTGTGTTTAGTCCACCAATGAGACGACAGTGAAGCGCGTGTCTTTGCTGAGTGACATGCACCTGCGCAGCCTCAGGACCAAGCTGTTGCTAATGTCTCGCAACCAGGAGGCTACAAAACACCTGGAGGTCAGTTGGTAACAGGAACACCACGGTTTAGTTACTGTGATGACCTGCCTGTGGAGGTTGCATAGACAGCTTAGTATCCTTGGAGGGGCTGACCGATGGTATTGTCAGCCATGTAATTTAAATGGCTGGTTATTCACCATGGTGATATGAAAGGCAGTTAGTTATCTTATGGTCATGTGCCACATGAATTTACCTAAAACCACACTGACAACAAAGAAAACTTTTAGTAACTTTTTATAGAGCGCTTATGATTTTGAGTTATACTTGTTGACAAATACATTAATAAACACATCTAGTTACAACATCTTATTAATGTTTATCAAATGTTTATATACTTCTTATACTGCTTGATAAATAGGGGGACTAGCAATGAAGTGTTACCTGATATATAAATAACTCATTTTATCCTAAAAATATTTCCTGTGAGGTAGAGCATTTAATGCTTGGTAGTCAGATGAAAGAGGAGTTTGAAGTAAAAAATATCCTGATGGTTTCATTGTGTTTGTTGTGTGTGGAGTTTCTAATAGTTTCACAGCAAAACAGTAATATGTCCCTGAATTGATTTTTTTTTAAACTAACTACAAATCAAACTGTCTCCGTTGTTTGTTTGTTTTGTTTTTTCTAGAGCTCTAGGCAGCTGGTGTCATCCTTCCAGGAGGAGTTTATGGTGAGACCCGATCTGATGGGCCTGGCCATTGGCAGCCATGGCAGCAACATCCAGCAGGCTCGTAAAGTCCCAGGTGTCACTGCCATTGAGCTGGATGAGGAGACTGGCACTTTCAGGATTTATGGAGAGGTAAGGTAGTGTGTGCCTGAATGTTGCTGGAAACACAAGTGTTTCAATGATGAGGAAAAGGAATTAAATGAATTTCAATAAGTGAGAGAAACCGTGTAGATATATTTGAATATCTATGTATGTATATATATATATGTATATGAATGTAGGAGAGTGTGTACATGTTGCAGTCTTCAGTCTTCTATTTTCGGTGGATTTGACCAATATTTCGTCACAATTAAGTGACTGTATTTAAAGGCTGACTGTGGTGGTTGTAACTGGAACATGTTTGCTGTTGACTATGCAAGTGTGTTTGTTGAATGTATAATAGATAAAGTAACCCTGTGTTGTCTTTTAGACAGCAGAGGCAGTGAAGAAGGCCAGGAGCTACCTTGAGTTTCTTGAGGATTCTGTCCAGGTGCCAAGGAACCTTGTTGGTATGCAGACACACACATTTCCTGCCTGAGCTTGGAAATCCCCCAAACTTCTGTTTACTTGTGGCTGTACCACATTACTGAGTGTTAGGTGTGATACATTGCGGGGCGGCTGTGGCTCAGGAGGTAGAGCAGTCGCCCACCAATCAGAAGGTCGGTGGTTCGATTCCCGGCTCCTCCAGTCTGCATGCCGAAGTGTCCTTGGGCAAGATACTGAACCCCCAAATTGCCTCCGATGTGTGTCATCGGTGTGCGAACGTGTGTGTCTGTGTTAGAAAGCACTATTGTATAGACAAGTGCTGTATGAATGTGTGTGTGAATGGGGTGAATGTGATCTGTAGTGTGAAGCGCTTTGAGTGGTCGAAAAGACTAGAAAAGCGCTATATAAGTACAGTCCATTTACCATTTACAATGCAAGACTGTCATTTGATATGAATGACACTATCTGTGTGACTGTGTAAAATAACAACTCATAATGTGTGAATCCTTCATATATGACAGTTTACTCTGCATTAAAGTGCATTCACTTTAACTAGTTCATCAGCCTTTTGACTTGCAACTGTGTTTCATTGTTACTTGTCCCCTTATCTTTTCCTTGCTGTGTGTCCCCAGGCAAAGTGATTGGTAAGAATGGAAAAGTCATCCAGGAGATTGTGGACAAGTCTGGCGTGGTGAGAGTCAGGATAGAAGGAGACAATGACACCAAGCAGCCCCGACAGGAAGTAAGCCTGCTATTGCAACATTTTTACTGAAGCTGATAAAGCTGCTGAGTACTGAGTCACCAATTTTATACCTCTATATACAGATGAACCCCCCTCCTTGTTTTAGTCAGTCCCATACTAACATGTGTGCTGTGTTTTTGTGTTTTGTTGACACAGGGAATGGTCCCCTTCACCTTTGTCGGCACTAAGGAGAGTATTGGCAATGTTCAGGTCTTGCTGGAGTACCACATCTCTTACCTCAATGTAAGTGCACTTGTGTGAGTTTGTGTGTCAGTGTGTATGTGCGTGCGCTGTGTAACTGGGCAAAAGGGCTTTGTGGTGTATGTTAGTGTATGTTTTTGCCAATCCTTTGCTTTCACTCGATGCCACAGCTTCAGTTTCAGGCAGGCTTTTAATGCTTGTCCTTGCCAACCAGTGTTTCATTCATTTGGCAGCATGAAATGGTGCATGAAATAGACACATGTTGTAATAATCTGCATACATTAGACCTAATGACATTTTTTTTACTTGGCTATCAGCATGTCTATAGCACCTCTTTGGCTTTGCTAAAGTCTTAACAGTAACACTGCTTTCATTTTGTGCTGTACAAGTACTCAAAGTGATACCTGATGGAGAAGTATATAAACTAATCAGTAAATAAATATTTAATTTAGTATGAATAATAAACATATTATGATACCTTGTGCCAAATGCAAAAATATTTTCTATATGTTTATATGCAGTAAATACAAGGATTGGATACAAAGTACCTCATAGTGGAGGCAGCTGAGTTACCTGAAATAAGGAGTGCCTCAGCTAACATTATGTTGTACACTTGTATGAAATAAAATACTTCACTTGGTCGAGGAAAAGCAGAAGCCATATTTTTTATAGCTGGGTACTGTCCCTGGCCATAATCTAGTCACTAAATTACAAACAAGATGAAAAGCATCAGCATCTGTCAGACTCAGCTCACGAGATGACAGTGATCGATTGATCACATCGTAGGTTTTGTTCTGAATGAATCATGTTGCAGCGTCAGAAAAACAATAGATCAATTTGAGAATAACAGCTGAATTAGTCACAGTCACAATTACAGTCACGGTGAGGAAAAAACCCACTGCACATGAAGAGAAGTGCAAGGACTGGAGTGCATGGAGATGCAGTTAATTTGAAATTTCATCATTGCCAGCCAGTTTTCAGTGCTTAAAAGCTTGATGTATTTCTAAGTAAACTTCCTTGTGGAAATAACTGATTATTGTTTACTTATTATTATTATTATTTTCATTGTGAATGCCTTTCAGATTTATCAAACTTATGATCATCTTTATAGATAATCACTTTGCTGCTCTCTGGTGTGTATTTTGCTGTGTATACACTTTGCACTCTATATGTATGTGTGTGTTTGTCCTGTGCTGTCTGCATGTTCTGTGCTGTGTTGGTGCTTTGTGTGTGTGTGTATGTGTGTTTGTTTTGCACTGTGTGTAGGACATGGTGGAGCTTCTTGCCGAGGGCCAGCAGCTAGAGGAAGAGCTGAGGCAGATTGTGGATTATACACAGGGAACCAGCCTAGCAAGATTCAGAATAAGCAACACAAGGCACACTGGATGTGATGTAGATGTGTGTATGATGATTATGCATGTGTATCCAGTGATGACCCTTTAAAAAAAACATTTCTCAGAGATTCACGTTTCTTGCTTTTCCTTTGTCTAGTTTTCTTTCTCTTTATTCTTACCATTTGCCCTATTTTTCCCCTGTAGGAGGTTGAGCAGCTTCGTCTGGAGCGGATGCAGATTGATGAACAGTTACGCCAGATTACCCAAGGTCACCGACCGGCTGACAGGGAGAGAGGGGAGAGGGGGGAGAGGGGAGGAGGGTATAATCCAGACAGCAGTGCCAATGCCTCCTCGTCCTCCTTACATGGCAGTCGTTCCTACAACAGTCGTGGGCGTGGACGCAGAGGCCACAGCTACAGCACTGGATATGGTAGGCATCTTTAAAATCAAATATAAAATAAACATATATGCTGCAATATATTGTGTTAAAATACTTGTTGCAAGAGAACATTATAGTGCAGGTGTCTGGACAAAAAGAAACTAACTAACTTTTCTCTGTGGTCTTTTTGTGTGTCTGCTTGATTTCAGGCACCAACTCAGAGCAGTCCAATGCCTCTGAGACTGATTCAGAGCGCAGGGATGAACTCAGTGACTGGTCCCTGGCTGGAGAGGACCAGGACAGGTGAATATTTTTAACATGTTTGTTATTAATGGAAATTGTGTTATCCCCATAACCTGTTCAATCCCAATGTGTCACATAACATTTGATTGGGCAGTGGTTTTTTTTGCTGTGTATTTCATTTGCTTTTGTATCAAATGTTTAGCATGACGTTTTGAATGATTTGCTGACTGACTGACTTGCAGGGAGAGGGAGAGAGAGAGAGGCCCGCGGCCACCAAGAGATGGTCGCAGGAGGCTAGGGCCTGGCAGAGGCCGTGGAGGGCCTGGAGGAAGGGGAAGAGGAGGAAGAGGATACAGCAACAGTTCTGGTAAAATTTGCAAGTAGAGGACACAGTACAGAGAGGAGCAAAGACACAACTTTCTCTTGTAAAGTCTTAACAGTAGGTTTTATTCAAACATAGATCTAACTGTAACCTGCTTGTGAATTTGACCCTGACTCAGCAGCAGGGCCTCATGACCACGAGGATAATCATGCCTATGCAGTCCTGGAGACAAACACGGAGACAGACCAGACTGCCGATACAGATGCTAGCGAGTCCAACTTGCCTGCCAACCGCCGCAGAAGGTCTCGGCGACGCAGAACAGATGAGGACGCCACACTGATAGATGGCATGAGCGAGTCAGACAATGCCTCAATGAGTGAAAATGGAATAGGTATGGATGTCATATGGTTTGAGATCATTTTACAAGCTTGTTCATATACACACACCTCCAAACACACCCACATATAAAGTCAAACAGTGCATACAGTTCACAGTGCTTTTTTTTTTCAAATCCTTTCATCAGAAAGTCTAAATTACTCTATTGTCCAAGGGTATCTAAAGTATTTTTCTTAAAGCTAACTGCTGTTGTTGCTGTCAGAGCTGTCCAGAATGCGCAGCAGTGCATCATTTCCCACTTAAAGTGTGAAAGAGTCCAGTTCAGTTTAAAGGAAATTTAAGCCCCAAATCACTCTCTTTGTGATGACCCCAACACCCCTAGATGACTCGGAGGCTAAACCTCAGCGTCGTAACCGTAGTCGACGTCGCCGCATTCGCCTGCCTGAGGAGAGGCAGCCAGGTAACCATGGCAACTTCCAGCGTGCCCTCCCTTTGGTCATTGCTTGGAATGGCTTATCTAAAAAGTTGTGCACCAGGCCTCATGTTTGTTTGTGTGCAACCAATTTACTAAACAGAGACTTGTAGATCTACTTAATTATCTGGTAACTGAGTGTTGTTTGTCCTTGTTGGCTTACGCTGAAGGATTAAACGTGGCTGGTGGATTGACTGGCGTATAATGAGATGTACAGTTATGGGAATTGTCATCTTAATACTGTAAAACAGCATTTTCTAACAAAGTTAGCTATATTAGAGTGCCTGTTTCTGTTTGTGGTGTAGAGAATAAGCATGCATCTTCCCTGTGTATGGTGTTCAGAGGCACCATAATTCTCTACTAATAACTTGGCTCCAGCACTCCTGAGTTGTGTGATGTGTCACAGTAAACCTGACTGTAACACATTTTTTGTAATGTGTGTTGAGTGCAAGTGCTTAGTGAGATGCTCCTCTCAGATAGTCAGGGTCTGTTCTGTGTCGCTGAATATTTGTAACTTTCTGAAAAGTGACAACCATGTTTTCTTTTCTCAATGATTGGTAAGGTGTGCGCAGGTGTGAAAATTTCTCACATTGCAGCTGCCACCATTGTTAGTGTTCTGCTAATCCACAGAGAGTGTAATATGTGCGGTCCAAATCTTGATGTGGTTCTGAACATCTGGGACAGATTTGTTAAGTTCCACAGCAGTGATGAGTCAGTCAGCATTTTGTCTCTCATTCCCTTATTTAATGAATGGTTTTCTTTTGTCTTGTCTAAATAGTGACTGTGGCTGACTACATATCCAGGGCTGAATCTCAGAGCAGACAGATGACCACCAAGGACTCCAAGAAAAACAACATTGTGGTTAGTACTTAAATTTTAAGTATTTAGAAATTGCTGGCAGACCTTGTTTAAGACTCTTTTCATAAAAGGCCTCTATGTCTGTCTGCTCTTGAGGCCTTATGATTTTTTTCTTGGCTACTTAATGATGGATATGTTTGAATACATTTGAAGTGCATTACTTGTTTGTCCCATATTTCGCTTCAGGGTCAGGTGGATGCCATCGCTGAGCACAGCCCACAGTCTGTCCCGGCAACCACCAATGGTTCCAGCAACAACAACGCTGGCGACAGTGAGGGCGGCAATACCACCAGAGCTCCCAGGTCTTCCACTGAGAGGCCTGCCAAAGTCTCCTACAAGGAGGACTCTAACCCACAGCCTGTTGTTAACGGCCTCTCCTAGTCAGACCCCAGCAAAGGAAATGGTTTCAAATATTTAAACTTCTTTGGCTGCACTTAATTGAATCTCACTGTCTCTAGAGCAGCCTTAAAGGTGAAATGTTTTAAATACAACAAGCACTGTTCTTTTTTTTACTTAACAAATATTTGAAACCTGTTTCATTGCGCAAGTTTTAGAGGTCTGAACCTTAACAACCCCTTTACACATGTTCTGTCCAACTATCCATTTTATTACAGTTTTTTTTACAATAGTTCTTCCTGTATGAGCTTGCCAAAGATAGTCAGACACACACAGACTTACAGACATCTCTACTTAACTGTACTTTTCAGTCCACTCTTCATTGAGAGCTCAGGGAGAGGTTGGACTGAATGCAGTATTTATAAAATGCAGACAGGGATTCCACTCAAACCCATACTGTGGTATGAATGCAGCAGTTCTTTTTTTATTGGTATAAATAATATCATAGCAGGGTTTTAGAATTAAAAAAAGTCTGCCTTTTACCAGGTGGACACAGAAAGATGCTTCCACAACCTTTTTTCAGGATGTTTTGTGCATCTGAAGTAGTTTGTAACTTAAATGTTCTGCATGAGCAGTACCACAGTGCAGATAGGTTTGTTGGAAACTCAAGTATGTTTGACATACATGTGATCAGCTGTTGTGCCTTGAGAGTAGATTCAACATGTTGTTGCCTGGCTCTGCACACCATCTGAAATCCCCTCTCTTATTTCTGTGTTACTTGGCAGCCTTCACCTGCCACAGCTGAAGCAAGATGAGCTGTCTCCTTGTGCTATATGTACCCTTATGGCACTGTGGGCAGGTGCAGGTTAACACTGAAAGACCTGAAAGGATTTCAGAGGCATATCTTTTTAAAATCAGGTGTGTCTATTCTTAATGTTTGTGGGACAAATGAGTCCAGTTATCCTTTATATATATCTGTTGAGGAGTTTGACATTAGCTGCTTTGTTTTTCAATATGCAACCACTTCGGTCATAGAAGAAATGTTATTACGGTGTATCTGGAAAAGAGACAAACAATAGAAGAGTTGTTTTCTTTGCACTGAAACATAACCTTTTTCTGTTTAAAAAATTGATTGTAGTTGAGTCTGGAAACTGGCCTGTTACTGTTTAGTGCTGGACAGAGATGTAGCCATCAGTGCTGGGTTTCCTGGAAACATCTCATTGCTAAACGTCGGGCAGTTTCATCAAATATGACGAGACACTTTCCTCCCAGCAAGCACATTTGCTGTATCTTTGAGGTTAATGTCCCCTTTTATGTGCCCACTATTGGAGAAGTCTGATTGGCGCATTAAGAGCCGGACTACCCTGGTGTTGAGATGTTTCTGGAAAACCAAGCCCAGGTGACGACAATGTCATTTTCATGGTTCTTCCATAGACCGGCTGGCTGGAAACTGACTGTTCCATTAAGGAAGGAAATTTATTTGGTTTATTTATTTTTAAAAAATGTACAGTATTTAAAGAAAAAAAAATGAGAGGCTGTTAGTTTTCTTGACACTAAATCATACTTTACCTAGGGGTTATTTTGGAGAAAAATGACAATTTGGACTACTGAGAGTTGTGACATCCAGTATGTTTTCGTTCTTCTTTTTTTTTAAAGATTGTTCTGGTTGGTTGATGTGCAATATGTTTTGTATGCAGGTAGTTCTTAAATAAACTTGATCTTCCGTGTAGATCTAAAACCCAACTGCATCTGACTCTCTTACAGTAAGTAATTACATTAGTTGAGCTTGAAATTGAAAAATGATTAGTAGTACATTTATATCATGTCTTTTTCTGGAATTATGGCGAGCACTTTAAAAGTGTGTCTGAAAAACAATACTCATATTTCCATATGTACACTGGAACTATGCCTTTCATCCAAATTGGTCACAAAAATACTCCTTTTCAGAGCAGAACAAAAACTACAGTCCTCATTCTATGTAAAATGTGTTCCACAAAGTTGTAGCAAACAAAAACTATTTTAATGTACATGTGGGAATAAGAGTATAAGTGGTAAACCACCTTAGACATAACACTGCCTGAAAAATTCAAATGAAAGTATACAATAATAATGAGGAAGAGCGCCATAAACAATTTATGGTGTGATTTTATTCAAGAACAATCAGTAAGAAAAGTCTGGTAATCTCTCAACTCTGTCAGCAACAGTATGAGTGAGAGCAGGGTGAAATCATGTCACCAGCGTCTTCAGTGCTATTTCTTTGTCTGGCCTTCCATCAGATCCTTTGCTTCATTTATCTTTGCTGCTAGGTAGGGAGATCCACCTGTGACACAAACACACACACACACACACATGTCCATGAACACATGTCATGAAGTTTTACTAAATCCGTGTAAGGATAAAACTACAAAACAGCCTTTGCAGCCATGTTAGATAGTGTTTACACCAACACATCTTGATTTCTCTTCACCCCCCCTTCAGAACTGACTGTAAAACCTCTTAATGACTGCAGCCTCCACATTTACTGCTGGGCACTCCAATAAAATAATCTGAGTAACAAATCATCCCTAACCACAAAATAGAAACCTGAAGCAAAGCAGACAAGGACAGTGTATGCAGATCTGTTGAGTACGTTTTTATAGCCCACAGCTAATACCAGAGAACTATAAGAACTAATAGGAAGCTTAAAAAGCTTCCACTCACCTCTGTCCGGATGATTCAGGATCATCAGTTTCCTATGGGCTTCTCTGATCTTATTCCTGTTTGCTGTGGGGCTGAAAAACAGTGGTACATCAGAGAGTTATTATTGTGTAATCAGCATGAATATTAGTGGTACTAGGTAGTGGAAGGGGTTACTGGTGGTGGGAAGAGTGTTCACATACCTGACACCTAAAACAAGGGCAGCTTCTCTCTTGGTCATCTTTGGGTCAAATCCACCTCTATAGTAGCCTCCTCCAAAAGCCTGCAACAACATATACAGGTTCACCACGATGGGTCTGCTGACTAGAATCTGCAGATATACTTATTGTGTGCTTGTTGTCCTCCTTACCGTCTTGGGGAAACTCTGGAGGGCCTGTTTCACCTGAGGCTCCATCTGCTTCATGGCCTGCATGGCATAGCGACCTGGGAGGCAAAGAAGAGCGGTGGTCGTGAAGAGTAAACCTACCTAAACTCTGCTGATGTACCAATATTTATATTTTAAGACTGATGTGGACTATTAGAATCAAAATTTGGCTAATGTAAGAAAACAATTTTATGAAAGGTGAGCTGTACTGGAGGACCGTTAAGTGATAACTATTTACTGTAATTTTAAAGGATGCCGTTTGTGGTGCTGCTGACCTGTGTTGCATTAGACAGAGAGGCGTTTTTGTCATTAAATCTACCCCCATATATAGAAAAGGGGATGGACAAAATAATAGAAACACCTGTGAGTGTACCAGATAATGTAGATCTCCCCTTTCTAAGTTAGCTTGGGTACTTACCAGCAAATCCAGCTGCTGCCAGAGCCAGTCCCACTGCCACCATGGAACTGGCCTGCAGAGAGACAAAGACAGAGGGAGGAAAGAGGTGAGACTAACAGAGACATTGAGAGGATTCACAGAAAATCACCAGTATGCACTAGCTAACTGTCCAATAGCTGCAGTGTAAACAAATGGCACATGATGAAACTGTAACATATTGCAAAGCCCGACTTAAATAACTGCAAACTAACATTAGTTACATTTATTTCAAACCACTAGTAATGACCGCTTATCACGTTAACATGTAAGCGGTAAACCAAACGTTGTTTAGGTTTTGGTCACGTCGTGTTCGGATAAAGCACATTTGACTAAAGCTAACGTTAGCTTAGCCATTTAGAATGAACGTTATCTAACGTCCTGGTCGACTCCTGAGCATGCAACCACCTTCAGATTGTCCCTCCAGTTAGTTAATAACAAGTCCGACCTACCATGTCTGTGTGTTACGTTCCGTGTCTGGTGAAGATTAGGATCATAACTTTTGACCTCTCATGTTTTCCTCGGTCGGGCGTTCATGTGTTTATGCCGGAAATGGCAGAGAACTGTCGTGAAACAGTGTTGCCAGATTTGATTGATTAAAAAGTTCTCCAATCAGAACAGCATGAAATATACTCAGAATCAGTATAATTGAATTGTTTTCCCCTCAAAGTTTTATGGACACTGTATAAAGTTTTCATGTACATGTAGAGATAAACTTACACCAATAAAATGTATATGTTATAGTATAATGTTATCATGAGCTCAGTGAGTTACAATGTGGACTGCGACTTGAGCCCTTTGATTTTTAAGCCTATATTTGTTTACATTTTGAAAAATGAAATATGCCGAATTAGTTACGGGCAGTTCGCGCTGGCTGTGTCTTATTGTGTATATTAACAACTATCAATAAATTACATGGAGACCGAAAAAAAGTTAAAAAATGCAATGATTCACAGGCAATTTCTGGAGTTTGTCTGTGCTATGATTTCACATACACTAGCGACAGATATCATCGGCAGGTGTATGTGATAACCAATGTTGCCAGATTGGGCAGACGACCAGTCCTAGAAGTTTGTCATTCGCTGGCCCCTCCTCCCCCGATCAAACTGACAAATCACACCGGACTTCGGGCATTTGAATATCCAGCCCCGCCTACAGGACTTTTTAAAGCCCCCTCAAATCACCGCACCTCTCCTCACCTGACCTGCCTGCCACTCATCCGTATGAAAGCTAACCCCTGTCGGACGTTGGCACGAAGTTTTTGGCGGTGGGTGCAATATAACAGTGCCGTGGTAGTTTTAAAACGGAATTATAATGCATTTATTTCAAAAGTGTTGACTTCAAAGGTAACTAATTGCAATGGAATAAGAATGTGTCTAGTTAAACTAGTTGCGGGTTCCCACGTGGTCAAGGTAGATGCTATTGCTAGCATCCTCCATGCAGTGGCAGCCATTTTTCCTTCCGTCATAACCTAGTTATGTATTTTGCGCCATATCTCCTGAAGCAAACATGATAACAGAGAAAAGGTGCTGCCTTCCCTTATGTTTTGATGGATTACAATGATACCAACATCGTAATATGTTCGTGTAAATAGTTACTGGTGAATTCAGTGACGATGTGAGAAAGACATCACAGTTTGACTAGCTAGGCTGGACTTAATATCATATCTGTTGCATGCATTTAAAATTTTAAAATCTTAATCCATATGTTAGTTAACCCTGATATTACATTGACCTTAAAAGAGTTGATTAGTATTTAATATGACTTTAACAGCAGTTCAGAAAGAATGTGCCAAACACAAAGATTTACTTTAAAAAATGTATTTCAGAAACATGATTGTGTTATTGTTGTTGCTGCTGTTGTTGTTGAACCTATTCTTCTGTCTCCTTCACATTCTCTCCTAAATTCCCCTGTGCATTTCACTACCTTATCTCTTTATAGTTTTATATCTTTTAATACACTGGAATGAATTGGAAACTATGGGTAGTAAGGACTTTAACTGCAGCAGTAGCAGCAAAGCCTCTGCATGTACTGAAATGCTATTTGTAGATTATAAACTTTGAAAGAGGAAAAGTGTTAAAACGTTTATTCTGCTATTTCAAACGTTCTAGTCTTGCTTTAAGTCAGCACAATTAAGAATAAGTCAGTTGGATGTTAATTAAATTGTGTAATGCTTTTTTGTTAGCCCACTGGAAGAAGAGGAGAGTTGCAGGGATAGACTGAAAATTCACACCCAGGACTCTGCTGTCAGGTTTTTGGTTGCAAACGTTGTGTAGGTGAGTGATTAGCTGACTTAGAGATGTGTTGTTTTAACAGCAAATATAATCATTAAGACAGCATTTATAACCAAGATTTCTTAAAGATATTGATTTGAGCCCAGTCTTAATCTAAACTACACATCTCAGTGCTCACTGTTTGCTGTTTGAGGTTCTTGTCAGTGGAGTGGTCGTCATTCATACTCAAAACTTTTAATGGTGACTCAGGCCTCCACGATGCCACTGAAACTGACTTCTCCAAGTGTTTTAACCTCGGCATACTGTTAATTCAATTAGTATTGTTTGCAGCCTGACATTTTGTTCTACTTAGACAAGAGAGTTGCATACTCTGTTTAGTGCCCAGTAAAATGTCAGCAGTTCAGTGTGAATTAACATCCTTGAGCTTGTTGGCAAACAAATCATTACCTGTCTTTTCTATAAGCTTTTACATACTGTATATGTGCAGTTACAGTGTATATGACTGAGTCTAATGATTATTTTCATTATTAATTTATCTGTTGATTATTTTTTTATTTAATTTCATAAAGTAAAGCCATAAATGGTCAGAAAACTGAAAAAAAAGTCCATACCTATTTCCTAGAGCTCAAAGTGACATCTTCACATTTCTTGTTTTTGATTTACTGAAAGTGCAAAGAACTAAACAAAACAGGGACATTAGGTTTACAGGGACATTAAGGTGATGTAAAACAGAGAAAAACAAATCATGCCATTTGAGAAACTTGAACTAGTAAATGCTTTTTTTCCCCTTTAAACGACTTAAACAGTTAATTGTGCCTCTTCATACAGATTACAGTAGAGCACATACAGTGCAGGATGGTAGTCTGGGTAATAAAGCTACTCACATAACAGGCATGACAGCGTAGGTAGTTTTCACATGTAAAACAGAGCATGAGGGATACAATGGAGTGTGTCACATACCAGCAGGCCTGCAGATAATATGCTGAAGTGACTTCTAGCTCTCAGACAGCTAAACCAGAGTCTGTTGCTTCAGTGTTATACTGTATATGGGGGAACCTTGGCTCAGTTGATGGCTAGTTATAGGACAGAGGATGCTGTGAACATCTGCTGGCTGTCTGTAAGGAGCAATTTAAACCCGAACGTGCCCTGCTGCGTCTCTCCTAGCATTGGACCGAAACACGACAGCAGCCAACACAATGGGACAGTGAAGGGCCTAATTATTGCCCCTATCATTTGCATAATTACAATGTTTTTCTGAGGCAGGGGCAGTATAGAAATTGTAAATTGTAGTGGACCCGCTGTCTCTCCTTAGTGGAAGTCATATTTAAATGGAGAGAGCCTGTTCTGCTAGCCAGGCAGCCAGGCAGCCAGGCTCAGGCAAGAGGTCCCAATCAGCCAGCCTCACAGACTGCTCATTCAATAGGATTTAAAAAGCCAACTGTGTGGAGAAATGAGAGTTTTGCCCCCCAAATCATATGGAATTACAGTGCTGGTTGCATATGGGGGGAGCCAGTGGCAGGCACAAAAGCCCACAGGAAGCAGCTATTTCTGTGTGTTTTATTAACCCAACCAAGCAATTTAATTCTTTTGTTCGGGGGAGTTCTACTTCATTGATTAACAAAAGCGGGGATATAATTTTTTCAGCCCCTTTTGAAAAGCCTGAAATGTCAAGCCTTTTAAAGGAGATTATTCTGCCTGTGTGCGATGAATAGAGCCCAGAGTAACCTTTTGTCTACAATTAAATATTCCAGCATAAATATAAAAGAAAATCAGAGATGGGGAAGATTGAGTCAGGAGAGATTGGAGAGGTAGATCCTCTGCCCGATAGTGGCAACAGCCTGGCTCTAATTAGATATGCCAGGCGGGCTGTGAGCAGTCACTCTCCACAGCACGCCGAGAGAGGAGGCAGCCTGAGAGAGGAGGACAGAGGAAACCTATCTGCTCATCTGTCTGTCCAGCGCCTTCCTCTGGGCATCCACAAGGTATTTCAGGAGACTTTGTTTTGTTTTCTTTTCCACCGTTATTTGTTTTCCCGACATCTTTGCCACCGGAGAGGGAGACTCTAAAAGGCAATGCCTTCTGGGAACTGCATAAACAGAGAGAGGGCTGAATATAAAAAAAAAAGTTGTGAGATTGTTTATGATTCCGAGGAGTGATTAGGAATGACAATAAGATACTTTAGGGACAGAGAGGGTTTTTTTTTACCCACTCAGGAGTTAGACTGTGAGAGATGATATTAAGTTTTGATCCATGCAGGGCTGCATTTGACTGTGTTTTGTGAGTTACAGTTGGACTTTGCATTTACATTGTGCACTGAGGAGGATGAAATGTACATGGACCAATGTGACCTGCATGCTTTGATAGAAAAGTGAGCTTTGTACTGATGTTTTGATTCCTCATACAAACCTTTTCCTGAGGAGAAAAGTTTTGTTGTAAGTTGGTCAGAAGTTTTTGAGAGTTGCTTTCCAAAGACATGGTGGTTGTGTGCAGTTTGGTGAAGCTGTCATCCTCTGGTTTTTCACTTATTATAAAACACTTTCTGTTTAATTTCCCATAATTTAAAGCAGAAAAAGGAAAGGAAATAACAAAAGGCTCGACAATCTCCCTGCTGGTTTAATTTGTCCTAAGTGAGAAGCAGTTTGCTGGAGTCAGGTTTTGATGGTTGGGGCTGTGACCTCTTGACAGTGGATTATTTTCCTGACCAATCATTTTCTGGGGTGACTTCATGAGATCGACTCATTTCTGCCAGTAGGTGTGGTACTCCAGTTGGCTTTTTGACATGATACGTTTAGACATGGCTTTTTTGATATATTGTAATACTTGATTTACCACCTTGAGCATGTTCACCAGAGAATTATTTTCAGTCTTGAGTCTGTTTATGCTGCTTTTTCTTTAACATTATGTTTTAGTCAGTCATGTTGACAAAATCTTTTCTTACTTAAAAATCATCTAAATTGATAAGATACTTAATGGTTTGGTTACATAAGTTTAGCAGCTAGGTTTCTTGTTATACAAATAACTTTCAAGTATTCTTTAAAGATGACTCAGTGGTACTGATACTGACAGAAATCTCAGTATCCTTTTATTAATATTCATTAGAGACATCTGTATAAAAACAGTCTTGCAGGAGTGGTGGCTTATTTGTAATATTTTAATTTGTTTGGTCAAATAAATTCTGATTTTGTAACAAGATGAGAGGCAGAAGGTGAAAAATGAAAAGCAGTGTTTTGATATTTTGTTGAAAGGCTTCACTTTCTCATTCTTTGAGGAGATTGTCTTCTCCACTTCTCTACACATTAAAGGCAGTGAGAAAGGACAAACTATTTCAGTTCATCTCTGGAATCAAATAAACTCAAGAGTTGTTGAGTTTATTTTGTCAGAGCATTCAGTAGCCTCAGCATTGTTTACATCAGTCACCTCAGTCAAATAACCCCTCCCCTCCAAATTATGTGAAAGTTACTCAAGTAAGAATCAACATTAGAGAACATTTCTGCTACTGAAATCATAGAGTAGAAAAATGGTCACATGACAAACCACCATGTCTTAATTTGTCAGATCTCGACATAGCTCTTATTTTTATTGAAAAGCTTACAGTACATGTTACAAGACCATACATGAATGCAGTTGTAGCTAACAATATAATTAAGACAAAATTGATGTAGGAGGTTGGTAATCTGCAGACTCTGTATGGACAGTGGGTTCAACAGGCCCTCCAAACAAGTTAAATTACTCACTTGCTGCTATTCAGTCTGCTAGTTTCCCCTAACTGTCTTAAATTATGGATCAATAATGATCTGTTCTGAAAAACTGCTTCTGAGGAGAGTCCTAGTTAACCTACAGTGCAAGAAAGGATGAAGAGATTGGAGAAGTTCTCAGCTAGTATGTAGGGAAAAGAGGCAAATGTAGCGATATCATGACATGAATTTCCAGTTCAGCAAAGTGCACCAAGGAGGGAAATACACCTTTTATTTGTATTAACTGAATCACAGCATGTTATATCTCATTTGTCAGTCAGTCAAGTGGTTGGTGATACCCTTCAGCTTTTCTCCTTTGAAACTCTGCTTTAATCTCTAATGTTTTTTTCAGTGAGGTTCTCCAAAAATGAAATTTATTCACCTTTTGCCTCAGTGTGTGAGTGTTATGGGAAAATATTCTCATCATAACGCATTTATCCTCAATGTTTTTAGTGCATCAATTTAAAACAAGTACAAACTCAGTAGAGTCCCACTGCACTTTCATACTTGACATGACTGAATTTTTGATATAGTTTAAAAACAGACGTAGAGTTTCAGACTGAATCCAAGTCAGAATGGGATTTCAATTACAAGACAGTCATATTGTGTCTTGGTTTGTAAGTGAGTAATGAGTACATGGACAACCACAAAAATATGAAGTTTAGTATGATCAGTTAATCCACTTTTTTACATCTTATCCATCAGTCCTACCATGATGCACACACTATTAAGGCACTTTGGTTTTAGTTTTTAGAGTAAAACGTGACAGTATTTCATTCTTCCAGTAAAACACTGTATTTTGGAAAAATAAAGCTACATGTGGCTTATCTGAGACATGTTATATTATGAAGTTTTCTGTTACCAAATATTGTTGGCTCTGTCCAGTTGATAATAAGAAAAACTGGGCTCAAAGCATAGTCTTGTTCAAGCTGTGTTTAATCTTTCTCCAGTGAGTGCTGGCAGAGAAGAGGTGGTCTGCTCAGTCACTGATCTCTCATGGGGAGGGCACTCAAGGTTGAGTAATTTAACATTTGTTCCACTGGAAATTAAGAATGTATGTTGCCTTTACTCCAACTTTCTCAATCCCAAACCCTCTCCTCTGTGCTCAGCCTGTCAGCTGATGTATTAGCTGTTTAACCTAAACCGAAGTTCTTACCCCAAGCTTTCTTCATTTTTAATCTCATTCCTAACCTGTACCTCATCTTAATTCTTATCTTAACCCTAAACCAAAGCGCTAATCCTAAACTAAGCCCATAGAGAGGTGCATCAAAATATGCTTACTTTGGTCCTTGTAAGTATAGAACCATGCTAGAGAAGTGTGTGTGCACATTGCACACTAGCATTACTAACACACACACACACACTCACACATACATAAATCTAATGTCACCTCTATTCCAGCAGCCTGTTTCGTCCCAGAGGGCTTTATCAGAGCTTTGGAGGGCTGATTGGAGGAGACGGCAGTAATGACTGCAGGTCGTGGGGTCACAACCCTGTTATGATAACTAAACTGAGGTCAAACGCCTAAACGGCAGCATGCTCTGACTGCTGATGATGCCTGATAAAAGCAGGTGAATAATGCTTTGTTATTTTAACAGTTTAAATCAAAAAATCCATTCAGAGCTGGAATTTGCTTTTTGCTCAGTTGTCATTCCAAATACCGAAAAATGCTGAATAAACACAGTTTGGTATTAGTATCATTATGGGATTGATTTCCCCTTTTATCTTGCCATTAATTAGAAAATGCTTTACTTTAAATTTTAGGTTAAATTGTAGTGGTAGAATTTTAAATATTTATTTTAACTTGCAATTTTAGAACAGTAAATATGTGCAGATATCATGAAGTATAAACTGCAAATAATATTGCAGGTCAAGTCTACGGTACTAGGTGCACATTTAAGAGTGTTATCATAAAATAAAGATCATAAGGTAATGTAAGTAAAGTAAGCTCAAACAGACATAGTAGGAGATCTCAGTGAATTTATTGCTGGGGAACTCTGTACTTTTGAGCAGCGACACTGCAGACTACAGAACATATGCTTTGGGAAACTATTACTACATGACTGAAAGAGTTAGCAGTTTATTAGGAGCACCTAGCTAAAACAAATGTGAGCTAGGAATATTAATATATGAGACTCAACTCAGGAATTGGTCAAGCTCACAATTTAACCTTTTAAATAACCTTTTGCTCTATTAGGGTTGGTGACATCTGGTTTTTGGTAGGTGTACCTAATAAACTGCCAACTGAGAGTATATTTTTTAATCTTGTGCACAAGATTTAGATGTTGTGCACACAAGGTAACTGCTTTGGGACTTCTTGTCTTGAATGTACCTGGTTAGATGCTGGCAAGAAGAAGGATCACAGTTGTAGAAATGGTCGTTTTGTGAGAAGCAAGCACCATTTCAACATTTGTGGGCCCTGTCCGTGTGACATTATGTAATGAAGTGTGCTTAAAATATAGTCCGCAACCAGAAATACAGACTGAATGTGTTTATTTTGTTAGGCACCAGAGTGTGTTTTTACATCTTCACAGATAGACATGCAAGCAGTCAAACATTCAGACAGATAGGCAGACAGGCTGGTGGTCAAACATACAGTATAGGCAGACTGACTTCTACAGACAGTCACAGCACATGTATAAATCTGGCATAATGCTGATTTTTTACTTTTCCCAAAGAGGACTGCTAGCTTGGCAGAAAGGAAACAAGAATTATTCAATCAAACAGCTCTCCTTCCATATCCAGATTTGACTCCAGCCGCATAAAGCTGGCTGCATAATCCTTTTATCAAACCCTCCGATGGAATACTCTTCTTGGAAATGCCCAGAGAGAGAAATAATATTAAGGTCATTTCTATCTCTAGTTTATTTTTGCCTTTAAAAAAAAATTCACCCCTGCTTTCCGTTTTTATCTTGAGACAATAATTACTTCAGCTTTGCGGATGGAGACCTAACTGCTGATTATGAATGTTCTCTGACCACCGAGGGAATCTCTGCCCTCATCAGTAATAACAGAATTAAATTGTCCTCATTTGAAAAAAAAAAAAAAAAAACAGCATCTCTGGGAAAGTGTGTTTCCACTGTGGTGAGCCTTGGTCGGGCAGGTTGGAGGGAAAATGTAATGTGGGTCAGCTGGTGATGATGGCTGGTAGTACTAATATCTCTAAAGTGGTAGATATGGAAGCTGTGAGAGCTGCTGTTATGTCCTGTCAGCATTTTACAGCTTTATATCTGTGCTCTACGAAGCTTTGTGTGTCTGTGTGTGTGAAGGTTTTGGTTGGTTCGTGCAGCCCATGGTTTTTGTTGAACAGAAACAATATTCTCCACTGGAAGGAACCCCCCCCCCCCCCCCCCCTTCAGATGCGTTCAGGTGCATTCAGTATTTCCCACTGGTTTTAATTTCAGTAACTGCAGTAACTTCAACTGAAATTATTTTCGTGGACATAAACTAGTTTTTAAGGAAGAGTAGAGTTTTGGGTACTAAAGCTGCAGAAACATACAATATATTATGTTAAATCAAAACTGACACAATGTTGGCACATGTGGCTGAACATTTACCAATATAATATTTAATGCAGAAACTTTCCTTTCATTCATTTCCAGTCACTATCTGAACAACAAAACCTAAGCCAAGCATTCTTCTCTGTGTATATAGTTCATCATAGTTATGGAATATCTGACATAGATGTGTCTCTATGGCTCCTTTATGTCTTTTTAGAAGTTATGGACATAACCTACGTCAGAGGACATAACCTATGTCAGACAATACTTGTTAGTAGGAGGAGTTCTTTGGAGCTCAGGGGGTAGAGCAGGTTGTCCACCAATCAGAAGGTTTGTGGTTCGATCCCTGGTTCCTCCAGTCTGTGTGCCGAAGTATCCTTGGGCAAGATAAAGAACCCTGATGGCTCCCATTGACGTGGGAGTGTGTTTGTGTGTTAGCTCTATGTGTAGAATGACTCCTGAATTAATGTGTAGGTTAATAGGTGAATGTGAAATTTTGATACAGATATCCTTTGAAGGGTTTGGTGACCCCTGACTTTTCCTCTAATGACCACCATGACGTTCATGTCCCCCTTTGAGTTAATTTTAATGACTTTGCTGAATGCTTTACTTCTTCATTAAGCACCATCATTAGGTGAAAATTTCAATTTGTCCAATACTTTAGTTTATGACCATATACCTATAAACTTAATAAACCCATTTCCATCAGCCAGTTCTTAAGAGCTAATTAGCAAAGGTTATCATTCTGTGATGCTAAATTAAAATGATGAACATGGTAAACATTATACCTGCTTTACATCAGCATGTTAGCATAGTCATTTTGAACATCTTGCAAAAGCATGTTGTCCTTAGCATTTAGCTCTGCTGAAATACAACCTCACAGAGCTGCTAGTATGGCTGTAGACTCCCCAGTTGTTCAATCCTGAGTCACAGGACAGTTCAGTAGCTGCTCAGTGTGTGAATCAGATGTTATTTATATCAGAAAGAAAGGAAACAAAGAGAGGGCTGCAGTACAATATAAGGACTGACAATGATTGAATTTCTGCCTGTGAAAGATGTCCAGTTGTTTTGTGCGACTGACCTCAGTGATGGCTACCGTTTTATCACACTGATGGAATGACACAGCCTACGACCTGGACTCTGATGTCTGGTCACTGGAGCCAGGAATTAAGTGACTCCTGTCCATTAGTCTCTCTGACCAGAGTGGCCATGCCAGGTCCCAGATCATCACTCCATCCTACGTTCTGTAGTATGTGATGATCTGGTAATGGGATAACAAGTCACAGTTCATTCTGTTTCATGTATGTGTATGTCTGTGTGTGTGTGTGTCTGTGTGTGTATTAGAGAGAAAGCAAGAGAGCTGTGGAGCTGTGTGTGTGTGTGTGTCTACAGACCTATAATTATCCTCCTGAGGAAAACAAGTGCAGAGTGAGTGGTCCATTGTGGAAACAGGATTATAGCCTGTGAGAGAACAGAACGCTCTGCGCTTTGTGTTGGCTTATGTTTTCAAGTTCAATCTGAGCTGTTTGATTTGAGCTGGATGTGTGTGTGTGTGCATGTGTGTGTGTCTGTGTATAATCAAATGTAATGGTCAGAGTAGTGTCTCATTTCATCAATTCCCTTCCTGTGCATTCTGCTGAATACACTACTTTGTTGTCTTGGAATGTGGCCCAGTGTAGGCCCAGGGCAGACAGTTATTAATATGACAAGACACACACATGCAAGCAAACAAACTCTTTCTCTTGCAATCAAACACCTCATTTAGTTTGTTTTGATCAAGGTGTACGACCCAGAGAGAGTGCGAGGTGCAGAGACAAGGAGAGAGAAAGAAAGAAAGAGAAGGCAGGCTTTTCTTTCTCAGAGTTCCTCGTGTCAGTTGTGTAAGAAAGCCGCCAAACCAATAATTTTGTCAAGTTCTTTTTTTAGCGGAGCGGCTGAGGCGTCTTTGGATTGCCACATGTATAAAGGCAGCCCATATAAAGCCATTCACAGCACTGAATGAACACGCCATCTGTGGGGCTTTCTTATTTCCTCTTCTCTTTTCTTCCCCTCCTTTTTCAAGCCTTGTAATCAGATTTGAGCAAAATCAAATGGCGGGAGGATAGAGAGCCTTGAAACAGTGGGGGGAGGGTTCAATGAAAGTCCTTTTGTTGGTCTGAAGCTTGGTAGTAATTTACAAAATGCCTCCCTTTGTGCAAGTTAAGGAAGAAAGAATGGTAGCTTTTAGAAGCTAGGCCTTGCCTTTCTGACAGACGCAAGATAATGGCCGTCTTGTGTTTAATGGGCTAGAGAGCATCTCAAAAACCAGACCGGGCCCGGCCTCAGGAGTTAGCTAAGCTGCTGAAAAAAAAAACAACACTCCTCTGTGTATGTCAGTATATGTGTGTGTGTTTGTAATATTTGGCAAGCGTAACAGAATGACTGTACCCGGCTACTAGCAGAGGCCTCAGGAACAGACAGAGTTGTCGATGCTGAGAGAAGAGGGATGAAGAATGGTTTCACGGCACTGAAGGCTGGTGGTCTCTTTTTATTTATCCTGTTGCAGGTCTGCGTCTGGCCAGCCTGCATTGGGGCGTAACACCTCCGTGAAGGAGTCCTAGTTAAGATGAAGATGCAGAGGAGAAAACATTCTGCAGGATCACTTTACTGAAGGATTACGAGGGCAGGAGGATTTCATCCTTCTATTCGTCTGCCAGCATCTCGAGTAGAGCACCTGACTACTGAGGACACTGCGTCACCTGCAGGGATTATTACCTGTAGTGACACCTGGGCAGACTGCTGTTGTGGATTATTACAGGTCAGACCATTTGGAATAACAATTACATTTCTATTTCTGCAAATAAACTTTGTCAACTGACTTGTTGAATAAGAGTAACTCAATGTAATCTACAGACATTGCATGACACCTAAGCAGGTCAATTACAGCTCACCTGAGATGTAGTCAGAGCAGCCGACGAGTATTGTTACATGTTTGAGACACTGACAGGCTTAACTGGTAGGTTCACTTATGTTAGTTCAGTTCTGATGCTGTAGAATTGGTGGCAATCCTTTTTGAAGTTGTAATTATTAAATTAGTTTTGACAACATGCCATAAATAAAATGTATACTAATAATAAACAAGGAATCCCCCTCAGATGCGCTTCGCCTTCACCGCCGCGTCGCCGCTCGCCGCCGCCCGCCGCCGCCGCCTGCCGCCTGCCTCGCCCGCCCGCCGCCGCCCGCCGCTCGCCGCCGCCGCCGCTCGCCGCGCCCGCTCGCCTTTCCGCCCGCCGCCCGCTCGCCTTCCGCCCGCCTTCCGCCGCCGCCGCCGCCCGCCTTCACCACGCCGCCGCCCGCCCGCCCTTCGCCGCCCGCCCGCCGCCGCCCGCCTGCCACCGCTCTTTCGCTCACCACCGCCCGCCCGCCCGTCACGCCCGCCCGCCCGCCGCCCGTGTCCCAACTGATTGGCAGAGGGGCATCCAAGAAGGGTTCTAGGCTGACGTAGAAAGCCGTGTTAGCCTATGACCACCACGTGTACACAGGCGGAAATTTTGATACAGTATATCTTGAAGGGTTTGGTGACCCTGACTTTTCCTCCAACACCACCACACTTTTCATGTCCTTGAGTTAAATTTAATGACTTTATGAATGTCACTATTAAGCACCATCATTAGTAAAAATTTCAATTTGTCCAACATTTAATGGCGATCTGGCACTCTCATAAACTTAACAAACCCATTTCCATCAGCCAAGTTCTTATGAGCTAATTAGCAAGGTTACTATTCTAAGATGCTAACCAAATGATGAAGAAAATAGAATGAGCCACTGCTTACATCAGTATAGTTAGCATAGTTATTTGAACATCTTACAAAGCATGTTGTCTTAGTATTTAGCTCAAAATACAACCAGAGCTGCTAGTATGGCTGTACCTCTAGTTGTTCAATCCTGAGTCACAGTACGTTCGCAGCTGCTCAGTAATCAGATGTTATTTATACTGGGGAAAGAAAGGAAACAAGAGAGGCCAAAAAAATATAGACGACAATGATTACCCAGAAAGATGCCCAGTTGTTTCAGCGATTGACCTCAGTAGGAAATGCTTTATCATTAATGGATGGAATGACGCGCTCATACCTGGACTCTGATGTTCACGAAGCCAGGAATTAAGTGAATGGTCTGACAACTGACCAGGTTATACAGTCCTGAACATCACCCATCCTGCTCTGCAGGCGACATCTGGCAATGGCCCGCGCTCACCTGTTTCGCGCGTATGTTCGTGTGTGGCCTGTGTGTGTGCATTAGAAAGCAAGAGAGCCAGGAGCTGTGTGTGTGTAAAAAGTTCAGACCCTATAATTACCCTCCTGAGGAAAACAAGTGCAGAGTGAGTGTCCATTGTGAAACAGGATTATACTCAGAACAGCCTCATGCTTTGTGTTGGCTTATAAGCCAAGTTCACTGAGCTGTTTGATTTGAGCTGATGTGTGTGCATGTGTGTGTAAGAACGTAGCACAGAGGTGTTCTATTTCATCAATTCCCTTCCTGTGCATTCTGCTGAATACACTACTTTGTTGTCTTGGAATGTGGCCCAGTGTAGGCCCAGGGCAGACAGTTATTAATATGACAACACACACACATGCAAGCAAACAAACTCTTTCTCTTGCAATCAAAGCACGATGAAGTTTTAATCAAGTGTAACGAGAGAAAGTAGGCAGACAGAGAGAAGAAAGAAAGAGAAGGCAGGCTTTTTCTACAGAGTTTCATGTGTCATTAAAGAAAAAAGTCAGCCAAACCAATAATTTTGCCAAGTTCTTTAGCGGAGCGGCTGAAGCCTTTGACGTGAAGGCAGCTCATAAAGCTATCAGCACTGAATGAACACGCTTACTCCGGGCTTTCTCTTTTCTTCCCCTCCTTTTTCAAGCCTTGTAATCAAATTTGAGCAAAATCAAATGGCGGGAGGATAGAGGCAGAGCAGTGGGGGGGGGGGAGGGTTCAATGAAAGTACCTTTTGTTGGTCTGAAACGAGCAAGTAATTTACAAAATGCCCTCCCTTTGTGCAGGGGGCTAAGGGAAGAAAGAAATCAGTAGCTTTTAGAAGCTAGGCCTTGCGCTGCGACGGGCAAGATAATGAAAGCCGTCTTGTGTTTGTGGGCTAGAGAGCATCTCAAAGGCAGACCGGGCCCCGGCTCAGGGTTAGCTCGGCTGCTGAAAAAAAAAAAAACACAACACTCTCCTCTGTGTATGTGCGTGTATGTGTGTGTGTTTGTGTGTTTGGCAAAGAGCGGCAAAACAGGACGGCTGTGCCCGGCTACTCTTGGCAGAGACACTCCGAGGAACAGACAGAGTTGTCGATGCTGAGGAGAGAAGAGGGATGAAAGAATGGTTTCACCGGCACTGAAGGCTGATGATCTCCTCTTACCTGTTGTCCTGTTGCAGGTGCGTCTGGCCAGCCCTGCATTCGGAGGCGTAACACCTCCGTAGAGGAGTCTGGTTAAGAGATGAAGATGCAGAGGAGGAGAAGAAACATTCTGCAGGGATCACTTTACTGAAGGATTACGAGGGGCAGGAAGAGGATTTCATCCTTCTGTTCGTCTGTGCCAGCATCTCGGAGTAGAGCACCTGACTACTGAAGGACACTCGCCGTTCACCTGCAGGGATTATTACCTGAGTGACACCTGGGCAGACTGCTGTTGTGGATTATTACAGGTCAGACCATTTGGAATAACAGTACATTTCTATTTCTGCAAATAAACTTTGTCAACTGACTTGTTGAATAAGAGTAACTCAATGTAATCTACAGACATTGCATGACACCTACAAGCAGGTCAATTACCCAGCTCACCTGAGATGTAGTCAGAGCAATGACAGTATTGTTACATGTTTGAGACACTGACAGGCTTAACTGGTAGAGTTCACTTATGTTAGTTCCAGTTCTGATGCTGTAAATTAGTGGCAATCCTTTTTGAAGTTGTAATTATTAAATTAGTTTTGACAACATGCCATTAAGGTGCATTTAATATCAAGTGTGTCTGTGTCTGGCCTACAGACTAGTCCCTGGTTTACAGTGAATGGACTGTTACCTGAAGTCTCCTTTCCTGCACTTAAGAGTCAGGTGAGTTATGACAATTTCTATCACAGATAATAGAGATATAGACTGTCTCTGTGTCTTGCTTCTTGTACACACACACACACACGCTATCAACCTACCTAATAGCATCTATATCTCTTTCACACTGTCAGTCTGCCTCACCCGTAACTCAGTTGTTTGTCTGTGTAATTCTTAGTTACAGCCTCGCTCGCTCTTACTTGTTGTATGTCTCATGTGCCATCTGAAGTGCCTGAATTGAATTATATAAGGGCAAATGCTTGAAGTCTTGTCTTTCTATCTAAAACCATGAGTGAAATTCTAATACTCCAAATTAAGTTTGTTGTCCTATCTATGTATACATGTGCGTTAATAGTTAAGATGCTTCCCTTGCTTGGCCACGTTTAACTTCAAACCTTTGCAAGAATATCTCTTCAAATCTTTTATCTGTTTTGTTTGTCTTAAATTCAGAGATTTTACTGCACAAGGAGAACTTGAGTTGGTCTTGGTTAGTTACAGATAGATGGATATAGAAATCATTTTCTCCACAGTTAAACAGCCAAACACAATACATTTCATTCAAACTTAGCAAATGATGTCATATGCCATGATGCCACATGTTAGTGGTGGTACAACACTGTGGTCCTGTGAATACTGGGACAATACTCATGTCATCACTGTATCAGTATTTCTTCAGTATTTGTAAGTTGTCAGTCATGACTTTCAGGAGGTTGGATTATTTTTGAGATGTTTTCTATTCTAGTACAGTGCAATAGATGACAAATGACTTCTCATTCCTTGCCTCATGCCCTCTTGATGAAACAGAATGCATTTACACTATAGTTTTTACTTGCGCTGTGTGGCTCCTACAACGCGTCATAAATGGTATGAAAAGTCTTAAAAGTTGTCAGATGGAGGTCAGTCATGGCAGAAGTCAGCTGCTGTTGTTGGTAAAGTGGATTTAGTAACACATTAAGGAAAACAAAACAACAGTTTTAATTGAAGTTAAAATGATCTCAGGGTAACTTGCTATCTGTTTTATCTACTTACTCCTCAGAGGTTGCTTTGTATGAAGGGTGTTTCAGTGTACAGGAACTAAATTCGCCCAGTGAAATACAGTAGTCACTTTTTCTTGGATGTGGGGTAAATGATTAAATGAAGTAGATGTAGGTAATCCAGGCTCTTGGGAAGTGGACACATCCAAAAAGGAAATGGCAACATGATCACAAAATAATCCCCGGTGTATACTGAACACAGACAATTCCTCTGGAACCAGTGTTAAGACTGGAATATGTGAAATCTTAAGATGATCTTGCTAATTGACTCTGTTGACATATAGAGGGTTTATTGTTGGAGATATTGCACTCAAATGTGTTATATTGAATGTTGGGGCTCTCTAATAATTATATTCTATTATAACCACCATGGCCGCTGTCATAATTTTCCAACAGTTTCTCCATCTTTTACACATAGAGCAGCTTCAGGGTGTATTTCTAGATGATGTCATCACTTAAGGACAGGCTATTTCAAATCTACATATTAAATGAGCAGTACAGCATGTAAGAGATCATCCACAATGAAGTATCCTGATGTAGTATGAGCCAGGACAACTTGGCATCAATTAATAAACTCCTACCATAACCACTATGTCTTGTGGCTCGTGCCATAACAAATGCTTGTTTGTTATTGGCTTTTAGGTTTCTGTTCAAATTTCACAACATGACTATAACCATGTGGTGTTTTTTCCAGTAGTTTTTTTGATTGATAAGTTACTGAAACAATCAGTTAATTGCAGATTATTTTTCTATCAACTAATTGTTTCAACTCAAAATGTATACTAAAAAATGCCCACACTTTCCATGGCATGTACACTACTTTCTGCTAACAACCCCTCTGTACAGATCAATAAAAAATTGCCGTCATGCCATTTTACATGTCAGTAATGATGCAAAATGCGAATGAAAATCTTAAATGCACTGCTCACTATAGACTCAACTACTGAACTCAACTACGGTCTATTATATGAGAAGTAGCAAATGAATGAACAAGAGAGTGATTTTTGTCACCACACTGATCAACAGTTCAACCACCTTTTTACATCAGTGTGCAAGCTATATTAAACTGTGAGTAACCATAGCAACAAGTCTTCTGCTCAACGCATAACAATAACTTTAACTAAAAATGACTAGGGACAAACCTTAAAGATGGATTGTGATTTGAACACAGCATACTTTGCTTTTCTGTGGTTCTTAAACAGAGATATCTATAGAAATAAAAAGGTAGGAAATACTGTCTTCACCTCCACCTTTTCTGGTTCTTTTTTTTAAACATCAAGACATTTTTACTGTATTGTGTGTGGTTGTTTTGACCAATTGTTATGTTAGTTTTACCAGCTACACTGGCGTGTTGCTGCTATGGTTACCTGCACTGATTTGAAATGTTGACTATTATAGAAATTCTGTTGCTCCATAAAGTTGAGCACTTGCGCTGAGTTGTGCATGCAGAAGGCTGTTTAATCCTTTTCTGTAGTGTTTTCTGTCAGCACCATCAGACCTGTAGCAAACACGGTCACTTCTGCTAGCTACAATTGCCAAGAAGCTCCTCAGCTCATAATGGGCATATGTATGTAATAATATTATTACCTACAGTTGGAGAGTACTGATGAATATGATATAAATGTGAAGAAATTTCTAGTTGTAATACTAGTTGCGACATTCGTTGGCTGGTACTGTCTGGCAGTGAAAAGAAAACCCTGTTAAAGTTGATCTTGCTTTAACTCGGAGTACCCATCACCCTATCAGTAAAGTTTCACACTTTTCTTCCTCCTGTTTTTTTTCATTCAGGGAACAATAAACAAGCAAGCTATATTCAAATGAGCTGAATTCTCAGTTGGCATATTGAAATGTCAGAATTTGCACTGGAACAAAAACGCTGGTTAAAATTCAATTGGAACAGAATGGGTAATGAGCTATCTTGGTGTTGCCACATACTAACAGGCAGAGTCTCAGCCTGTCTGGAGGGTTACAGTCATTTAGTCACACAGCATGCATCACTGCTTAGATTGTTACCAACAAACTGCTCAACCCCTCGCTTCCCAGTCCAGGTGTGTGTGTGTGTGTGAGAAAGAGAAAGTGAGGGAGAAAAAACCATCACCTTCATTTTACTGTGTATAATCTAACAATGATTTTAGTATTTTTATTTAAAAGCGATAAACTTTGAAAGTTGAAAACTTGAGGTTTGAGTTGTTTTTTTTTTTTTTTAATTTGCAATGTTCTTTTCATTTAGTTAACTTTTGAAACAAGAATCTCAAGTCTTATATCTCTAGTGTGTCCCAGTTCAATGCTACCCTATATACTGAAACCAAAGTAACTGTATAGATGTTGACATCGCACTATTCTGGCTTTTCATTATTAAATAAAAAAGGAGAATCTCAGACACTGCTCTGGTAGTCAAGACATTCATAGATTCTGTACATTGACTACATTGAGGTCCCCTTTGTCTGAATTAGAGTATGTGTGTGTGAATCTCATTCTTTTTACAGGATATCGGCCTCCTCTTTGAGGACTCTTTTCTAATGGCAAGGCAAGTTTATTTGTATAGCGTCTTTCAAACAAGGCAATTTAGAGTGCTTTACATAAGGCAAAGGAATCCATTAGAACAACATTTAAAAGGATAATAAATTCAATTGAAATAGAGTAGCATTAGATAAAATAAATTACAAAATAATATACACCAAAAGAACAGTTGTAGTGCAGCCATAGTGCAGTAATAAACAAACTGAGCAAAGGAAATACATATACATAAAGAAAGTAATTAAAGGTACATGAAAACAGCAGATGTTTTAATTAGGATCTGACAGTGGCTAGTGCTGGAGAGCATTTGATCATCAGGTAGTTGGTTACATCTGTGTGCAGCACAATAGCTGAAAGCTGCCTCACTCTGTTTGGTTTTGACTTGAGGCACTACCAGTTGACATCTTCCTAAAGATCTTAGCAGCCTATTGAGCTTAAATTCTTCAAGCATATCAAAATGTATTTTGGCTTTAGGTTGTTGTGTGAGTAATAAACTAGCTGCAATATTTAAAAATCTATTATAAACCTGTAAAGCAGTAAGAATGCCTTTATAAAGACATTCACATAGTAATGGGGCCAATAAACATCAAGTATGACTGTAAGTATCAAAATAAGTGATGCATCTTTATTTCCAGCTGTTTTTCGTCATAGTTTCACCCACTTCAGTGTCATAAATTGTTTTGAATTTAATCGAAGCAGCATTGTCTCTATTAAATCTCATGGGTTATTAATCTCAGCTAGGTTAGTCGTGTGATGTGACCCGTACAGCTCCCTGAGGACCCTCTAATAGCTGCTAATGGGCTGTTAAAGTAGTGGGTGGGGCCTGCGCCGCTCAGGACTGGATGGTTGGGTCTCACCACCAATTACAGCTCATCGAACAGGAGGGGCGAAGGGCTGATTTCGTCTGTAATCTGCGGATGTGCGTGTGCGAGAGTGCACCTGCGTGTCTGTGTGTGCATCTGTCAATCGGGCTCCCCTTCCACCCAGCTAGCTGTGTACAGGCAGTCATTAGCAGCAGCAGCCAGTCATTAAGCCCGTCATTTCCTCTGTCAACTGGCTGACCTACTGATTTGGACAGCTTCTGTACTTAACCTATGAACTCTGATTTCCCCGGTTACTTCACATGAGGAGTTTGTCTGTGAATGTGTTCGTGGAAGCAGTGGACAGCTACATATAGCGGGTTTCACAATATACAGATTAAAATATGAAGGAAAGGAGGTCTATTGAAAGTTGGCATATGCATGTGTATGCTAATGGATACTGTTGTGTGTGTGATGTGTGTATTGGGTGAAAGAAATTTTAAAATGTCAAGTAGGGTTTTGCACACTGTTGTGTTTTCAGAGTAGGAAAATCATTTCTTCTTCCTGGTTTCAAGAGCAACTTTAGTATAGAGCACATTCATTGATATGTCTTCCTGTTTCTGTTGTGCAACTGAATAAATCTAACATACTGAGATGATCAAAGGCTGTAAATGCTGCCTTTTCTTCAAGACTGACAGTAATGCCAGGGTAGTTCCAATGAGACCTGTAATAAAATCTACACGCATCCAGGTGCCTGACAGCATAAACAAAACAATATGAGAGTGAGAACACCTGCATATTATCAGTTGCAGTATACTCACATATAGCATGAGTGATCATAAAAAGGTTGTGTTAGAATTTCACTTGCTGAAACCAAGCAATGTACTACTGTTACATCTGCCTTTCAGATTCATGCACTGGAAAGATCATGGTTGTATGTATGGTTGAACTTTGTTGTTGACCAAGTGACAGAAATTTTTTAAATTAGAACAGTTTGCAGATTTTACCACTCTGGTTAGGTTTTTCAAAAAGCTTCATATAACGGGATGTCTGTGTAGCTTGAATTGAATGTCAACATTATTATTATTATTATGTTAGTGTAAAGATGGCCTGAGAAAGAATTAAAGTGTGTTATAAATGGGACACTGTGAGGAGGATTTATGAACTGTGTAGTCAAATTTCCTGGGAAAATATACTTAAGTTTGTAATTATGTCTCTCTACATTTTCTACAATCTTCATATGTAATGTGGAGTATTTTTGCATGTGAGCAGCTCTCAGGTCAGCAGGTCACAATGGGGAAAAACGTGTGTGGTGTGAGTAAAGGTAAACAGCTAATATGGGAACTTGTCTGTCTTCAAAAATGTATTTTTCCTTAAAACGACACATAAGAAGTTCACTGATAGATGGCCTGAAAATATAGTAAGATAGACTTCCAGTGAAAATGGAAAAGTTGGCATGTATGCAACCAAACCTACACTGAAATGTAGATGCAAAACACGCTCAAAATTTAAGCAGGGATGGTCTCTCTTTAAGTTGGTTCTTTTCCTACAAAGCTACATTTCCCCATTGTTCCCATGAATATGCCCCAATTTAATTCTGACATATACTGTACTGCACAGTTGCTTTGTTACTGAATTTTGTGTTCTTGCATATTAGTCTTTGAAAACTTACTGTAGAAATAATGTATGTTCACCCACATTGAAGAAACAGGTGTGAATCGGTCCCTTCATTTAAATATCCACTAATACCTCCTGACTTCTCTACTGCTGGGATTAACCTTACGCTACTTTGTCTTAGCAGCCACTCACTGTGGCTCTCACGAAGCCAGCTGAAGCCCTGCTAACGGCGATAGAAGCTGAAATTAGTCAGCTTTCTACCCCAAAGCTGCTACATTAAGGCAGCCCTCACCTTGGCCTGCAGGAGCCGCGTTAGCTGTACAGCTAATCCAAAAGCTAGCAAAGTCAATCAGTCAGACCTTAAGCTAACTAAAGCTACCTTCACTCTGCCTTGTCTTCTCGAGATAAGGTAATGAGGATACAGAGGGGTTAAGGTGAAGTTTGGTGGTCGTGTATTTGAGTCTGAGGTGCCATATGTAATGGATGACCAGCGGATACCTCAGTAAATACACCAACTCTTGTGGTAGAGGGGCAGGAATCAGGGGTATTGTCTTAAGATGATAAGGCAATGAGAGGCTTACAGAGTTGTAGCAGTGGACGAGGATGTGAGGACTTGCACAGCAATACCTGCTATCTAGATGTGACACCTCAGCTTGGCCCCTGAGCAGTCTAGGCAGTGTTAATATTCTCTTTTGTCTTGTCCTGATAAGCTAATGAGGGTTATAGCGAGGGGTGATGAGAGTGTTAAGAGCTGCATTAGTGGACGGAGAGGAACTAGGGACAGTCAAACTGTTAAACCTCCTGGTTAGATACTGTGGGGCAGCTCCCAGCTCCAGGTGTTGATCTGAAATCAGGAGTTGTCTCATGCTGATAAAGTAGAGGTGAGAGGGGAGGGCACAGTCAAAGTCAAAAGGTACTAAGTGGAAAGATTTATTCTCACAGGACTAGAGATTTATAATAACTGCCTAAACTTGTTCTGCCAGGTCCCAGCATACAGATACTCCTCTTGCATACTTACATTACATGACTCAATACAGTCACTTATAGCCAACTGCTTTACAGGGTACACTAAATTTCCCAATTTAGTCATCCAGCTTGACAGTCTTGATATCTCAAAGGATACATTCACACACATTACAGTCACTCTTTACAGAAGCTATAATCAATATTTCTTTAATATCAGTGCATCAAATAACATCAAAACAATAGAGAATGTGAAAGGGGTCACTCAGATTTATCACCCTAATCTGCAGCTCCCCTTGGCTTTACAGAACTTTATAGTGAGTGTCAACTCATTGTTTTGCCGTCTGGCCAGAGGCTTTAATCCCACTGCTCTGTGCCATTTTCAGCTGCAGTAATATTTTTTTATTTTTTAGTGAAAAAGCCCTAAAAACCTACTGTACACTATCTGTCCAGCCCCGAACCGCAGACGGTCAGCAACTAGCTAGTGAACACAATTGAGCATTTAGTAGCTGTAGGAGACACAGAAACACAACTCCAAATGAATGATGATGTCGCTATCTAACTGTTGGGTATGTAAGTAAGCAACTGTTTACCAACAAGTTTGCCATATCAGCCAGCACCTAAACATGACTGTACAACAGTTAAATAATGCTGTAGACCCTACAAGTAGATATTGTACTGCAAGACCAGACTTTTATTCACATTGCCTGTGAATATTTTACTGATATGTTCAGCATCAACATCTTTGTGACTTGCCAAAGACATACACTACTACGTACTCTCGCAAAATTTCCTCATTATATTAAAAGAAAACGTAATCTGATTCCAACTGCGTTTCCTTCAGAAACGTATTTGTTGTTGCAAATCATTTGAATTTGTCTCGCTCATTGTAAAACAAACACATTATCCAGCCACAGTCACACTCTGTGGATGTTTTTAGTTTTAGTAAAGTTAGTTTCAAAACTATGAACATTACCTTGACGCTGCAGTCACATTCTGTTTAGCCATATCTCTTTATATGACCCACAAGCATCAATAACATCTGAAGAATGTCAGTGTCTAGATAGTTATGAGAGAAGGACGAAGTCTAAAAAGTTAATGAAATGTGACCCCTATATTATGAATTTTACCTCAAATAACAAAGCACATAAATGCAGCTAGAAGCTTTATACAGTTACCTTGATCATCTGTGGTCAAATGGGTTTATTCATACACAGTGAACAGCAGACATTTTCTATTAACATTAATTGATGTTAACTTTATTTCCCATGCCCTTAAAACTTTGTGCCATTTCAACTGTCAAGCAGCACACTGTCTCGTTCTTTTGGTGCTGTTGTATGGAGATAAAACTTCTAGCTTTACTAAACCTTCTGTAGTTTTTCTGATGTGACAACTCTGCACTGTAGCTGTTAGTTTCAGTAACCAAAACCACAGCAAAGACAAAGACTGATTTATTTAAATGTGATAGGACCAGGCCTGTGTGTGTTATTTGTTATTTCAATGTTAAAAAATCATGTTGCATCCACAGCTGAAAATTGTGAATTTTGCTTTATCAGAGTTTTCTAAACTGCTCAAAACAAGCATCAAGAACAACTGTAGGTGGTCAATCATTATTTTTTTTGTGCCAAAAAAATGATCTACTTTCAGTAACTTTGTCGACATATGAATATTGAGCATGATATTCTCATGTGTGAGCAAAGGTGTTTGTGGCTGCATCCAGTATTTTCAAACTAAAGTAGTAGATATAGAATACCAGATTTAAATATGTATATATGTAAAATATTGCCTATTATATGTCTTGACGATTTTCTTCAATGGTTAATTATGCAAGGGAAAGTACCTCAGATTGTAGTATTAGCATTAAGAATATTATTTCTGTGGTCTTTTGCTAACATGTTATTCTCCTCCTTGCCAGTCTTATGTCTCTCTCTCTCCTCTGAGATAATCTTTATCAGTTTATTTGCCTCTGTTCTTTCAGTGTCTGCAGTTATTTTAAGACATGCACTACAGTGTTATTTGCTGACACACTCTGCCCTCCTCCACCATCTTAGAGCCCCATTATCTAAAATACAAAAGGCCTCACCCCCTGACCCTCAAGGCTCCTTGTCTATACACATGCAAAGACACACACAGCTGCACACACATACGCACACACATCGACTGACACCCTTCTCTGCTTTTAGAGCCAGTACTGTCAAACAGCTGTTAGCACGTCAAGAGAAGTGGTGTTGATGGGATAGAGCGAAGAAGGGAGAGAAGCTGAAGGATACATGGTCACGGCCAATAGATAGATAGATAGATGGATAGATAATTGGAAAAAGGGAGAGTCGAGGGATGAAGTGGTGGATGGATGGATGGCGGGGTGGAGGGAGGGGGGTAGTGGGTGGTGGTGGTGAGGGGGGTCGTGAAGGACTGGGCTAGGCCTTCTCTAAGTGAAGACAGATTGATGTGGGTGTCAGAGAGGACTCCAGAGAGGAACAGCCCTTTATTTGGCAGTCAATTATCAGATAGACCCAGTGGCCTCGCAGTCCACGGCCATCACCCTCATACAGTACATAAGTGAGTTTCAAACACTGGCTCTGCACACAGAAGTGGACAACTGGAAGATTAAATGAGGCCCAAAGAGAAAAATTATGGTTTCAATTGCTGAAAGTGCTATAGTCAACTAAGTTCTGTCTGTACGCTCTGTATCGTGTTATAGCCTCTTTTGCCTCTTTATGTCCTTTTGTTGAAAGACGGGCAGGGTAAGGGTAGGACTGTATAAAAATGAAAATGTCCGCCTAAATGGACTTTGTCACATAAGTGGTTTTTGCTAGATCAGCTTTAATGTTAGATAGAGATTGAACAAGAGGACGCGCTTCCAGAAGAAGTTGAGTGGTGAGCTCATTGTGAGGGACAGATTGTGTATATATACATACATATGTATATTCACCATTGCATTTCAACAAACACACCGTACTCCCCAGACTAAGACCTGATGAGCAAATTGGTAACAGTGAAAAGTAAAGGGGTGGAAATCAGAGGGCTGTATATTCTTGGAAAATGGAAATTGAAGTGAAAAAAAATTCTCAAACTCAAATGTGACAGATTCACATCTGGTCTGATACAATTCAATGTTGACATTTTTGTTAGTCCTCAGTGTCCACAATCTTTAATCTTAAACAGTAGTTTTAGTTACGTTAACCATACCATAACTGTACCAAACATGATGACCAAAATTAGTGTTTTTTTCACCACTGGAGTGAGTCTTACTTACTGAATCCACACTAACACAGAAGGTAATATTTCCCTTTTTATTATCTCCAAAAATAATGTCAGTGTAGCAGGTCCTTTTAGTGAAGCAGATTATAAAGCACACTTGATGGCAATGGGGAAGTTTTTGAAGGGGCCTCAGAGAGCACAGTGGCCTTGCAGCAAGGTCAGTGGAGTTGTGTTCCTATTGGCTAGCAGTGGGGCTTGATGATGAAGCCTCATGTGTGCTATTCAGCATTTAGCCTTGAGCTGAGATACCACAGGCAAATGTTGTGTGTACACACACAAACTGACATGATTGGCGCCCCTAGGAACAGATATATGAATAGATGTACAGTACAACTCTTTAAATTCTATAACAGTGACAGTGGTGTGGTTGTAGCCCATGTAAGCTACAGGAGACACACTGGAATTTTGAAGCACTATTTGCCTGTAATGGATTACAAGAAAACATCTGTGAATCTGTTGTCGTCCTGTGGTTTGAAATTGAATCTCAATCACACATGGAAAAAGAAAAAATATATAGTTCATACTACACACCAATTATATACGGATATGGAAAAATGAAGAGAGTCAAGAGGAGTCAAATCCCTGAACTCTCCCTCATTTGCTCTTTTGATGATGGTGGTGGGGGGGTGCTGTCTAACACACTGAAAACACCAAACCCCTGTAGGTGTCTGTTTATTTCAGATCTGGTGACTTAGAAGACAATAACGTTTGATTTCACATAATTTTCACTTCTCTTAAACAATTCAGTGACCCCTCATACCCTGTATGGAGGCATGCAGTAATATGGAGTATTGCTAAGCTTATTATCTACTGTGCTACCTCTTATGACATTTAAAAGTAGGCTTTTTTTTAAATGAAAAATTGCATGTATAAGAACATGGCTAGCAAACCTTTTTGTCTGTGCTTTAAGCACAAAGCAAAGATCCTGTAGGTGACTCCACTAAAGCAAAAGTGGGGAGTTTTCAGCTGGTGCCTTAGTTGCTGTCCATGGTCCTGAACACAAGGCTGCTATCCAGGCAAACTTTAGCAACACATTTATATTTATATTTGAGTAATATAACCTCCATAAATGTGAACAACTGAACAAACAAAATGTGTTTATTTCAGTGGGAGGAATTTTGCTATCAAACTTCTTCATGGAGGCAGTGGTCAGTATCTAAGATGTAGTTTTTTACCTTGTCACATTAGTTATCTGACAAACATTAGCTGGCATCATGAGGAATAACGCCAGACTTCCTGACTTTTTTTTTCATTTTAAGAAATGAGTAATTAATTATTATTATTATTATTACAAATATTATTAGTAGTAATTATTTCACAGAGACTTTAACATTCTCCTTAAAATGACAATGCCATGTTAGATAGTAAGAGGCCCCTGGCTTTCACTGCATTTCAGGGGTCCACAAGGAAGTCCAGACATTCCTCACTGAATCTTTGGATATAAGGACGTGGGGGAAATGGCGGCAAATGGCTGTTTTGCACAGTGTCCTTAATATCTGCACAAGTTCCAAATTGCTGACACATTCTCTCCAATACAGAGTCTCAGTTATGAGATGTTTTGACTCACTTGGGGATTTTATCATACAATGAACATGAACAAAACACAGGGAACAGGTCATACCTCACATTCAACAGCATCAAGGTGAAAACATGTATAAGCAGCTCATTTTGTGAAGTAGATCAAATCGACATCATTTAGAAACAAGAGCAAATGAGATCAGAGGAGCAGTAATACAGTCTGTTATGTCTTCTTGCAGTGCAGGGTTAATACTCGTTTATGTAAAGTCAAATCAGCCGCTTCTATACATCAAACCTCTAACAGGTCTTAATTGATCTTGATTACTCGTCTCTTCTCTTTATCCCTTTGTTTTCCTTGTTAGAAATATGTTGCTCTTCACCTTTATTAGGCTTTTTGCACTGATTTGTACAGTTGCAGTTATGTTAGATGTCAATTCTATGAACAGCCATTATTCTCAGTGTTGACGGTATATTCTTTTCAGGGTTTGTGAATGATGATATGATGCTCATGTCAAAACAAAACACAGTGGATTAACGGTTATTTTTTCAGGAAATTTAGATGAAACAGGTTTGCAGAGGTGTGGGCGTAAACATGTAGATGGGAACCAAATGGATCAAGGTTTTATTCCCATTTCAGGTTTTTCTTTATTTCTATGCTCACTGTCCTGATGCATCTAGCATTTGCAACTTGCTCCTTTTGGCTTGATTTTATGCAAGCATTTGTTTGTTTGTGTGCACACGTGTACACTGTGTGTGTGTGTTGTGTGTGTGTGTATCAGCAGTGTGCTATCAGTGCCCCCTGCAGTAAAACCAAAGGGAATAAAGAGACGAGGGAGCGAGAGAGACACCGCAGAGGAAAGATAGCGAGAGAAGGGAGAACAAGAGGATCGTTTTCATTATCTCCAGCACACAGAGGAACTTAATCACACTCATACAACATAGAGGTCTTATAGCCAAAGACCGAATCCTGCATGTGTGCAGAGGTATCTGTAATATACAAACCATGCTGCGGCTCATGCTGGAAATGTACATCACTTGCACAAAAAATACACAAACCGAGTCCACTCTGAGGTTTTCTTTTAACACATAATGTACTATATGTGCACTCAAATACAAATCAGTATAAACCCAGATGAGCAGCGGCACTATATTGGTGAATTGTTAGTGAGACACTGAAATGAAAACAAAAATAGTCACTGTCAATATGAGGCAATATTGTCTTTTTAAATAGAGGATATCTGTTAGTCAGTGTTGGTATTTCCTCCCAAACACAATTACAGAAAAACAGACGTATCTGCAGTTGAAGTTTTTCTTTTTTTTCATTTATTCATTTGATTGCTCAGTGATATCTTTGAATTATTTCATAAAGTCCTAGTGTAGTCCAGTCTTTATACTCACTAAGTGGTGCGTGGGTCTTGCTGTATGTCTGAGGGGCTGCTTTTAGTTTGAGTTTCAGTGAAGACTTTTATTGTCTTGTGAAGATTAAAGTGCTGTTTCACAGCGTTTACCACATGTTCCATACTAAATGTTTTAGCTTTTTAATTGACATAAAACATTCTCATTTTAAGATAATAAAAGGTAATAAAAAGATTAAGATAATAAAAAAAAGACAATAAATTCCACTTTATAATTTTGTCAGTGCTGGGAGCTGAACATACACTGATTTGTATGCATTTTTGTCTGTAGGTTTATGTGCATCACTCGGAAGAGACGAGGACAGCCTCAAAGCTTCTGTCGTGTGTGGCAGATTAGGTGTAAAAGTGTGTTTACAGGGATACCTATATTTAAAATCTGTGACCCATTTAATGCAGTTGATTTCACCTTCTTTTAGGCTGAGAACAGGACTTCTCAAACCTCTATATATTTAGGAAGTAAAATCTTTTTTTCTTGTGTAATCTATTGTGTCTCATAATCCTGCCTCACAAACCAAAAGATCAATTTCCATTGGCCTGCATTTGAATGAGACAGGTAAAAGACTTAAATGCCAGTTGTTGTTTTTGTCCGTTTCAATATAGACTTTACTCATCCAGTCCAATTTCTTTGCTTCCATCTCAACTATTTGCGTGTGTTTTGTAAACTGCCACTACTGCCACTGTCTTCAACAACAAAAACACGGAGTGATCATCTCCTAAAAATTTTCCTCACAATTAATTCAAACAATACAAATATTAACATTTTTCATTCCCATTTTGTTCTCCTAGTTGCCACTTAGATTTAGATTTTGCATACATTTAGTAGAAATTTAAAAATTTGTCAAGAGATGCCATCAGTTTAATTTACCTTTTATTTATACAGCTAAAATTTACCCATTACGCATCCATTATCCCTGTTTCTTTTGAACAGTACGAGGCTTTTGTAGCTGCTTTTTGCAGGGTATCTCTGGCTCTGTGGCTTTTGCTTTGAGGAGACTCTCCTCTCAGTCGCATCCTGTTATGGAGGCAGCCAGGGCTCCAATAGATGGCATCACAGCACTAGACTTCAGTCATCCTCTGTGCTCTGCTCTGCTCTTCTCTGCAGTGCTGTGGTGAGATGCTGCTCACGAGCCGTGAGCCAAACTGGGATGTGGACCGCATTAATAAACTAAAACAAAAATAGTGTTCAAACATCAAATTACAAGATTTTTTTCCTTGGCTTATTTCTTAAAAGGTGAAGCCAAGAAATTTGATGTAGAGACTGAATACATTGTGATTTGATTTGATTTTAGATGCCAAATATAGTTGCACTGATTGTCACTCAGATTTGTATTAGACTGTTATTTGTAGCGACAGAAAGTACAGCAAACTGTGCTCTGCCTCTCTCGACTGCCGGCGTAGTGGTACAAAGACAGTTTCAGGATAGAAAAGACACAACATTTGATAGACAAATCTGTTTATACTGAATGCTTTATTATTGTGTTTTAAAACCTGCATCATTTCCTCTGCATTAAAGAAAATGTCACTTTCATAAAAAGCTTTATTATGGGAATTTTAGGTATTACAGGAGCTCATTTTTCATAAGTAAAACCGGTGAATTCATTGGATGTGACACAAAAAATATGACTCAATGTCATGTCTAATTTCACTGCTAATTTGAGTATTATTTTTATTATGGTGTGGCCTGTTGAAGCCAGTCAGTCCTGTAACTCAATGTGATCCACTGTACTGCTGACAGTTATGACTCAGAATTATAACCTGTGTGTGTGTGTAGCCGTGTCACCACACCATGTCTCTGTAATGTGATTAATCACACTCCATTATACTGCCCTCATTTGTCCCACAATGCACTGTTTTATAGGGAATTAACATAGGTTTTTATTGGCCCGCACAATAAATCAACATCAGCACCTTGCTGCTCACATAAAATAATATTATTTGGCTGACGTGAAAAAAGCGTTTCTGTCAGTTTGGCTTCAGAGCAGCCATCCTTAAATCTGTCGCTTTCGCTTTCAACTGAAGATATGTGTGTGTCGGTTGACTGTAATGTGTTTTTGTGTGTGTGAATCCCCTGCTGGTCTGTTTCGTGCAGACACTCTAGACAGGAGAAAAGATAGTCAGCTCGGATAATGGAGCGTTTCTCTACAGCAAATGTATAAAAAGGGCTCCTGAAATGACAAATGATTGTGGCCTAAAACAGGCAGAGCAGGGAGAGGGAGAGAAAAAACAGATTCATTAGAAATTACATGTGGATGGCAAGGAGCGCCGTGTGGACTTTCAGTGCGGCTGAATGTTGTGATGTGAATTTGTGTTTGGTTGCATAAATAGAGCAAATGCAAGGGAATGTACAGAGAAAAAACAAACACAGGCAAACATCTATTTCTCTATTTTTCCTCCTCCTTATATTCAAACACAAACAGAAACACAGATTTTCTGTTATCTTCAAAGGCCGCATCTAAAAGACTGGAATTCTCATTTTATTGTAAGAATAAAAACATCCTGTTTGATCAGTTTGTTTTGTCTTTTATCTATTTTTACACGTGAAAAGAAGAAATTAAATGTAATGATTCCTATTTTTAATGATGTGTACTGTTATAAGTAATTATTTACTGTAGCTTAAATTATAAATCTACTATTTTGAACATCACTTTAGTTCTCTCTATATATAGCAACATGCTAATACTGTAGAGAAAGACTAAAAAATACATCAAGGCATATTTTCTTTCAAATAATGACAACAGTCAGCTTTTGTACGGCTGTAATTTGCCTCTGATGTTGGTATCACATAGCAGCACTGTAATATTTAAAAGGTGAAAGCTCCCCACTGGATTTTGTCTTTTTCCCTTAGATAGAGGTATCATATCAAAACGACAGCCGCTCCATTTAATGTCTTTTAATGTCATTTAAATCTCTAACTGTTGTGTGCAGACTGATAATCTTCCTCTTTGTGATCTATGGACTAATGAGACCTCTCCTCTCTGCCTCTCTGTGGTGAAGTCTCCATCCTAATTTCTTAATGCTGAAACACAAAGACTTGGCTGCAGTGTGGCCTCAGCGGAGATCCTCACTGACCATGATTTGATTGAATAAAGGAACAAAAAAGAGGAAAAAAAGGGGGGAGAATAGCGGGAGGTGGGGGAGTGGGAAAAATAGAGACAGAGAGAGAAATAGCGGCGGTGCCAAGCATTTTTAAGGCAGTATTGATGAAAGGCTATCATTTTAGCCAATTAAAGGGATGTAAGGAGGGAGAGAGGCTTGATTTTACACTAACAGGTCGCACCTTTGCATGCACGGAGAAAAAAAAAAAAAACACCAATCTTCTCTTTGCTATGCACCTCCACAGCAATGTCACATCCCTGATTAGTACAGAGAGGAAAATCTGGAATAATGTGTAATACTAGACGAGAGGAGGGAGAGAGACCTTTAGAGGAGTGTGGAGAACCGTGTCATCTGCTATCCTGCTAACATCGCCGCTCAGCCAAAAGGTTAAGGCATGGCCTTGGCTGCTCGGCATGGATACAGAAAGTAATATACATGTAGGAGCTCTCTCACTGTGGAGATAAAGCACATGCTCCAGATCACATTTTCCACCTCCTTTTATCATTTATATATTTCACTTACTGCAAAATATTATAATGTGTAACTAATTTTTGTTGAAATCTGGCTTTTTAAAATCGTTTTATGAGCCAGAAAGAAGAATAAAGCACTGTAACACAAATTAAAGGGAGTACAGGGGCAGAATATTACTGCATACTGCAGAATTACATTGCCTTTATTAGTAGAATTAACCAAGTCAATAGAACAAAGTGTCTTAATAAAACAAAAGCAGGCAAACAGATAGTGTTTTAGATGGGCCACCATTTGTCTCGGAGGACTGATACAGTTCTAGTTCTAGTTCTTACTATTATTATTATTATTACTACTACTACTACTACTACTATTTACATTTTGACTTAGTCTGTGTATTTGCAAGGTTGTCTTTCTCCTACCCCATTCCCCCACCCCCCCTTTTTTTATATGTAGTAAGTATAAATGTACTGCACATGAAAGGTTTTTAAATAAATCGTCCTGGCAATGGCACACGTGCATCAGTTGTGCCTTTCACAACACAACCATATCATCACAGATTTGATGCCATGCAATCACTGTTTAAAGCCCCCTGTACTGTCTTTATTGGTAATTTGACTTTTTGATCTCAGCTTTTGTCGCAATTTACTTGGCTCAAAAATACAATCTTAATGAAAGAAACAGAGAGATGATGAGTAAACAATAAAGGGAGAATCAGTCTGCTCGTTCTTGTGCTTTCTCCATTCTTGTCCCTTCATCATCAAGCCTCAGATTATAAACTCTCTCATTTATATCTGTCTTATCCATTTTATCTTATTTCCATCTCTGCATTTCTGTAATTTTTTTCCTGCATCCAGTGATCGATCCTTCCATCCCGAGAGGCCTGAGATTTCCGACTTGTCACATTCTTTTCATTCTCCCCAGGGCAGGCCATTATTGCCTCGCTGACTGTGCTACAGAGACAAATAAACACTATCTCAAGGTCGACGCATAATGCCTGTTAAAAAATGTGTACTTGTTTTAGCACCCAGGTAGTCCTGCTCTTCTTTTTCTTTTGTTTTTTATAAAAACTAATAACTAACTAATATGAAAACTCAGCAGTGAGTCAGATGATTGCACTGGTTGACATCTTCCTTCATTACCCTGAACATGATCACAGTAGTTTACTTTAAAGAAATTACGAAAGATTTCGATCTTCAGTAGGAACTGGGGGCAAAAGGAGTCATTTTATAATGATATATCAACGTTAGATAATTGGATTAGCCTGAGCTACATTCAGGTAAGGTGTATTAAATGATTTCTGATTTCTATCTGCTTGGTAATTCGCTTATGTAAGAAAACCGCCTTAAACCAGGCCTGTAAACACACAGACACACACATAAACTCTTCGCACGCACTCTCACAGTCTACACGAGTGTGTGCTCATACACGTTTAATGTATTACTCGCAGATCAAATACAGGCTTCCCACCTACTTCCCTCCCCAGAGAGACTGAGTGTGTGTGTTATTAACCCCAACACCACTGCTGCTTGTCTGCTGGCATTAACCCCATTATCCTCTCCTCTTTTCCCCCCGCTCTCTTCTCCATTTTTTGTCTCCTCCCTCTCTTTCCGACAGCAGTAATGAAGTTCAATAGGTGCGGTTTTCCTCTCCTCTCTCGTGCTTATTCTTTCCTCGTTTTCCCTCTCCCTTCATCTCTCTATAGTTGGCAGTGGCAGAGGTTAGACAAGCACACTCTCTCTCCATCCACCCCTCCCTCCTTCCCTTCCTCCCTCCCTCACCAGGTCCCAGAGGTGCTTTCTGCTTAACGAGGCTGGATATCTGTTTCCTAAAATCAATCGTCTGTCTTAAACGAACATCCCCGACCATCTGCTTCAGGGGCTTACACACACACACACACACACATTTCACTGCCTTGGAGCTCCAATCCCAATATTTGTTGAGTGTGTGATCCAGCAGGCTCCTCGAGGGCCCCAGAGAGCCAATGTTGGGGTCCTCCTGAGGCCCTTCACACTGCATGGCTGGGGGCCTCACACTTGGCTCTGCTCCCTCCCTCCTTTCTTCTCCCTCTCTCCCTCTGTCGCTTTTCTGTTTGATTAATCTCTAAATCTGTGTGACACATGGACAAGGCTCTGAGACTCTGCCAGGGAACTGTGTGTGTGTGAGTGTGAATATGTGTGAGTGTGTGTTTAGAAAAAAGTGAAATGCACAGCTAATCCCTTTAGCAAGCTGTTAGCTGTTGCATTGTGTTTGGTTGGTAACAGTGGCCGTAGAAGACCCGACAGTGATAATCTCACATCTTTATAAGACACTCTCACCCGTGTTGACCTCTGACCTTTCTGTTCAGTGATGCTCACACTTCAAAGGAATGTTTCTAAGAGTCCAAAACTTGTTTCCCAACATCCTTGGACAGGTCATTTCTCAAAGCTCACCTTTTTTGGTGAGCACAGAATTTTATTTTATCTCATATTGCAGATATTGAGAACGACAATCAAAACACTGCATTGGGAATAGTGTTAAATAGAGATTCTTAATGTTAACAATATTAGAAACTTCTGAAGGTGCAAGTCATGGCTCTGATCCAGACTTTAATGAGCATTCTAGGTTCTTTTCATTTTTTAAATGTACTTACTTCCAAGTTGGCAGTAGAGAATGACTTGCAGTTAGGCTGAACCTGAGCCAGGGATGTTAAGGGACATGGTTGGCGCCTCACCTTTAGTTTCTAATGTTAAGTTATGTTCTGAGTGACAATAAACACCCAGTTTAGCTAATCTAAAGTATGTTAGTAGTTTTAATAATAAGGTAGTGTATCGCTGTTTTAAATCTTTTACATTTGCTCTTTGAAACAAAGGAACTATTTCAGAAATCATTCATGCTACAGTATACAGAGGATTCTGTAGAGGACTATATAGTGTGAATTTAGGTCTAAATCTACATTTTTTTTTCTGTCAAAATGGGGAACAAACTACTGCATACTGAATATTGGACTGTATTGTGACTACTGAACGATGCTGGCAGGTTTCTTCAGGGAAGGATTCCCAAATTGGTGCAGTTCAGATTTATAGAACAAGAGAACAGGGTGAGAAAAGTTTTATACTCAGCTTAACAGAAAAGCTGATAAAGGGGAGATCATTTTACATAAACAGCTGTAGGTTAGGCTTGTGTGTGTGTTCGAGTCTCTGCACATTGCATCAGCACAGGAAACATTTTAGGTCTTCGGCCTCCACCCATATAGGCCTTTTGTTATTAGACTCAAAATTCATATACCAGCCAGTCAACACTCCATATAATTTCACCTGTTGAAAGGAGGAAGGAAAATGTTTCTTATGAGACAGTTGGGTTGGGTTCATCCAATTAAAGGCAAAGAAACATTGAGTCGAAATCTAGGGGAAATATTAAATTATTTTCTATTTTTAATGGAACAAAAATAGTCAAATTCCAAGATGATAAATCTGGGCTTTTGCCAGCTTCAACCCAGTACAATTGGCATCGCCCTTTAAAACCCCTCATCGGTTAAACCCCGGATCCCTCCCCTCCTCCCTCAAGTCTCTATTGTATTCCTGTATTCCCTCACCCCCCAACCCCCCTTCAGTAATTACACCCAAAGTCAAAAGACGGCCTGTCAATCAAACACTCAACTGTCACTTTCTCTGCTTTGTCTCTCACATCTCTGTCTGTCTGTCTCTGTCTCTGCTGATTTCAGGCTTGGCTGTCAGAACAGTGCCGGGCTGCTCTGCATTCATTCAGCTATGTTTTGTGTTTCAGTGTGTCTGCATTTGTGTATGTGTATATACATGTGTGCTTGCTTAGAGGCAGTCAGTCTTGTTAGTTAGGGCTTTAGCAGTCAGTAATAATAGTCTGTAACAGTCAGTAAAATTACCTGGACAGATATTGAGGTGGTGAAACCTCTTACACTGGAAATGCCACTCACAATCTTCTCTCATTGTCGTTTGTTATGGTTGCAGATAAATGAACTTGGAAAGACATAATTTAAAGTCAAAGCTGTACAGTGAATGATTGGCAGTTCTCCCCTTGACTCAGACTTCCTTCCTGTACCAGACTGGACAAACCCAGCACTCACTGATCTGTCACTGCTCTTTTAAGATCATCTTTCCAGTATCAAACACTCTTGTACCTGTAGGGTTGAAAGTGCCTCTAGAAAAAATGTGAGCTTTTCTCCTCGGTGGCTGCAGCTTCACATTGCTAAATTGTCTACCTCTGCCATACTAATACTACACTACACTACTACACTCAGAATCTAAGCTGAGCCACTTGTCAAAGCCTATAGGCGTTAAGCATTCATACTACAGAGTATTCTTCTAAAACTGTAAAAGTGTGGTGGTTGTTCTGGAAATGTCAGCTTTTTGCATTTGCAGAATTGAGCTTTTCTATCTGCAAAAGTTAATTTGTAGTTCAGTTCTTTAATGGTTGCAACAATGAAACTTGAGATGTGTTCAGACTGCGTGAGGCTACTTCTATATATCAGCAGGCAAATACACACGCACACACACTTTGAGCAAGTGAGCACGGGGCTAATAGGGTTAATTGTCATGTAAAACCATCACTGCAGTCAACTTCACGGCCAATCACTCAAAATCTCTCTCTCTCACTCACACACACACACATATTTACACACCCTCCCATGGGATCTCGCCTTGCCCAGATGGCTTTTTTCCCGGTGGCTGTGTGCTCTAGCGTGTGTGTGTGTGTGTGTGTGTGTGTGGGACCCTGGCAGGCCACAAGGGGCTTTGCGGTGAACAAGGCGCATCTTCTCCGTCTAATTAATTTACTATTATATGGCACCTGTTTCAGGCTAGATAGAGCTGGGGGCAGACACACACACACACACACACACTCTGAACACACACAAGCAGATGAAATGGAGAGGTAGTGGGGGGGAGGTAAAGCAGAGGCAGGGCAGAGACGGACAGACGAGGAGAAAAGAGAAAATAAAAGACAGAGGGAAGGAGGGCATGAAGCGAGGGACACAGGAAAGGGTGAGGAAAAGATGGAGGGAGAGAAGGAGGGTGACTGAAAAGGCAGGAAGAGGGTGGGGTGGGGGGGTGCCATGGAGGGTGGAAGGGGGAGGAGGGAGACAGTAATAAATGGGTTTTGAACTGATTATATTAAGCCGATCCTTTGATCATGTTTAAGGCCTTAAAATGGAAATATGTTTTCTCTGATGGGTGGGGGGAGGAAAGGAGGGGGTGCATTGGGGAGGGGGCTGGGGGGTGAAGGGGTGGAGGGAGGGCAGCTCATTACATTTCAACACTAGAAAAAAATCACATAACACATCAGTTTTAGACTCATCAATCTTATGATTGGTGATATTGCACTCTTCAATCCTTCGTGACATGAAGCATGATAAAGCTTTGGTGTCTGCCAAACTTTCTTAAACTTAGAGGTTTATTTTTTATGATATGTACACTTCAAATCTCAGTTTTGTACATTGTCTTTTCTCTTTTGTCCTGTTTGGAGAAGTGTTATAGACCTATTATTTACTATTTCTGACATTCTACTGATGGTCTTAAAGTCCCTGAAAACCTATTTTCTCATTCAGTCTCTTACTTTAGTCGATGGGATTCTGCACAAACACACAATGATTTCTTTCAGTCAAAGTTGAGATAGTTTTGGTTATTGCAGCTGAGAGATGAGAGATTTTTCTGATTTCTGTGGTGCTTTTTTGTTTGAGCACTTCATACTGGCTTAACTAGGTGGGAGTCATGTACTTCTGTGCACCAATCAGGATTTAACATTTGAATCAAAATATAGCCATGACTTTCATCATGAAACACATTAGCTGTTTTAACACTGAACTATTAAAGAGAATCTACACATACTGTTGTTTTTGCACTTTTTGTGCAAAAACAGCTTTTTCAGCTTGTATCAATCTGTGTGGGTCTAGGTCTGTTTTGTACGTTGACCAGTTTGTGCCTCTTGTTAGTTGTATATATTGCTTCTCTCTAAATGCAGCATCAAGCTAAAAGTTTGCCTCTTTCTGAGCTGCTCTAAATTACCTTTCTCATCTCATTGACCTTTTGTCTGCTACAAGCTTTGTTCAAACCCTCAGACCAATATCACAGTTTCCCCTCCTCCAAAGATAGTTTTCCAAAAGTATTGAATATTTTAGGATTAATTTTCAAGACATGGCCATAAAATTGTGCATAAAATATCAGCAGCCAAAAAATGACCACCTTGGATTTGAATATTTAATTCACTCAGATTTAGTGTCACTGATTCACGAGAACATGTTGATATAGGAAATGTTATGTGATATTCTCGAACAGTACAGAAAGGATGGTTTATCAAAGTTTGTGATGCTGCCTAAAAGGAAAGTGTTAGATTTCATATGGTTATTAGTACTAGCCGTGTGCCTGTCTCTGAACTGCCTCACATTTCTTACATCAAACCCACATGATCTGTCAGTCAGTCATGCGATCACTCAGAGTAACACATCATCCCAGAGCTCAGTGCACTTTAATTAAGCACAGTGCGAGTTCTTTCCATCTGTGGGAATGAGTAAAATAAAGCATCAATGATACAAGAACATCTCCGCTCCCAATACTGTGATACACCGCCACCTCATCTCTCTCCCTCTTTCTCTTTCTGAGTTCATTAGTTTCCAGACCGGTGCTCCTCCTGGATTACCATAACCTGTCAGCCGTGAAACACCACAAAACAATTTTCTGCTTGTATTAAAAAAAAGGAAGAAGAGGAAAAAAAAAAAAGCAGCCCACCTCGCTCTACTGCCTCCCACAGCCACAGAGCGGAGAGAGGGCGTGGAGGTTACGCTACCTGTATGTTTTTCTAATGAACACCACACTGAACTAATAAAAACATGTCAGGCAGAGAGAGATGCTTGGAGTAAAGGGGTGGATGGAAATACTAGAAAGTGGAATTAATCCAGACAAATACTTGTGTTTCAAACAGGTGATAAGTAGTTAAATATGAGTTACATGATTTCCTGCTGTGAGCAGTCTAATAGACTGTATAATGAAATGTAATGAAATTGTCAGCTAACACTGAAAGTGATGCTGATTAAAGGGAAATTCTGGTTTATTACAATCTGGATCTTATTTGTGGGTGATCATTTTTAACAGTGTAGCTACCAAAGCAGTTGTTAAGAATACAGTGACATCTCGGGGGGAAAAAACAGTCCCCAGTAGTACTGAGCTGTTCCCTCTTTCATCGTTACTCCAAAAACAACAAAAACATCAACCGTCCTTATGTCAAGCAAACTATCAAATTGTTCTGGGTCTCCAAACTTTGTCTTTCCTGCTGTCCCATGATGCCTCGTGTTGTTGATTTTTGATTTCCTAACAACCAGTTGGCCCAGATAATGTGACCTGCTCCATTTAAGGTGGACTCTCACCGTAAACGTCTCACTGTTTCAACACCGTCCGTTTACCTTACAGTCCGCTCTCTGTATTTGTTCTGATAAAATCGCTCTCCCTGCAAATTAAAAATCAGACTCCTCTGTGTTGACAGTTGAGACCGCAGGAGGTGTATTCCTGTGAATATTGACCCATTAGTTTTGGTTGGGTGGCTCTTTTCTTCTGAAACATGCAAGGTACTTTCAGAGCTGGGCATGTTTACTCTCATACAGACAAACAACATGAGCAGGACAACATGTACTGTCCAGGTACCTAAAATGTCTCTTCCCTCTAATTCTCTTTAATATATATCCTTTTAGAGGTTATTAGGAATACATTATACAAAAGATGTTTTCTTTTTATTGTATCCACTTTACTAAGCACAGGTGGACCTGTGCTCCTCACCTTTCCATTTCTGGTGTTTTTTCTTCTTCTCTGCCCATTTGTAATTTAAAATATTTCATTAGCCTTGTTTGGCCTGTTTTTTAGACTCATATTTCCATTTCAGTTCAGTTTCAGGTAGCATTAAAATATTCAGTCACTCCCCTTAGAGGGATATATGCAGTATTAACTGAGTATGATGCCAGTAGCTCTGCATTTGTGCATGTGTGTTTGAAATGTGCAATAGATCCTCTAGAGGCTGTTTTGTGCCTGTTTATCCTTTCTGATCCCTCTCTGTTGTCAGGCTATAGGGGATCTGTCACATGCACACAGACTCTGTCACTGGCTGCTTTCACCGCAGCTCAGGTTCTCAAGAAGGATGGTGTTCACATCCAGACATTCACACCAGCAGAGCCTCTGTCTTTAAACTTGGAGACTTGGAGCGAATATAAAATATTAGTCAGTTTTCACACAATATATATTGCTCCAGTGCTTTTACCTGCATATACAAAAAAGGGGGAAAAAGGTCAATAATGCAAAAACTAGATTTTAAAATGAGCATTTAAATGGTTAAACCATAGTTAAACCTCTGTGGTTTAACCATTTCTTGTTATTGTATTTACACAGAAGGAATCTTCACTGAGGCCAAAATCTAATAATAATATTGACTGATTAAGTGAATTGAATTATGTTTTTTTTTTAAAGTAAATGCTAAACATTTTTGATAAGGGTCTCTGAAATTACTTTTTCCATTTTTTCTTTTTTAGTTTTGACCAAGTTATGTACTGGGTTTGTGTTTTTTCCTTGTCTGCTGGCATATATGCCAATGCTACTGTACCTGCCATTAGCCAGTACTGGCTAATGCAGGCCTGCCCATTGACTGTATAGGCTTTAGTCTTCATGTGTCCTCTCAGTTTTTAGTAACAGACACCTAAACTAGGGTCCTACTGGTCTCAGGTCTGTTTATCTGTGACCTGAATGGGCCCAAGTGGACTTACTATCAGATCTGATCATATCGTGTGTCATGATCATCACAGGAGAATAATGTGAATTTTGGTGTGAGATGCAGAGTATGAACTCATGGAGCATCATGCTGTTGCCAGTGTTGTTTTGTCTCTACTTCAGTTCAGGCTGACCATGTATTGGATCAAATCTAATTGTTCTCAAGTCAAGTTTGGAGAGGGCTTTATATCTGCTGGTCCCTTTCAGATTTGCTCTTACTTTGAAAGGTAATTGGGTAGAATCTCCACAGGCCCATTTCATGTTGAAAAACATTTGTTTTCTTCATAGTTTTCTCTTCACTTTCTGTAATCCTATGTAACTCTGTATAAAGGTATCCTGAGCTGTGCTTTCTGCAAGAGGACCTCACTCACTGTAAACTGCCATAGGTTTTTAGATGTGTTAAAATCTGTTGTTTTTGTGAAAGTGATATTTTTAGAGTAAAAATTAAAACAGATAAACATATGCATCTTCACACACATACCATCATAGTGTTGGGTGGGCTGACTTGTTGTGATTTCCACCATTGTGGATCACAATGGGAAATCATTGTGGATCACAGTGGTGAAGGAATTAGACTTGATGTTTGTGGTTGCAAATGTAATTCCTTGTCACTATAAGTAGCAAATGTAATTTTTAGGAAAATGCAGACTCTCACACACATGCATGCACACATCTAACAAGCAGCTGTTTTCCATCCTAATATTTATTTTCTCACTTTCTCCTTCCTCTCATTTCCACATCAGTTTGTGTGTGTGTGTGTGAGTGAGTGTGTGTGTGCGTGCAGGTGATTACAGTCTGAAGGCTCCCCCACTTACCTTGGTTTGAACAATAGCAAGCTGTGAATAGGAGCTGCTCACGTGGTTTACTATAGTGGCCTTCCAGGGCCAGACGCTTGCTGTGTGTGTGAGAGTGTGTGTGTGTGTGTGTGTGTATGAGTGTGTGTGTTTGAGACATATAGAGACAATGCATGTGCTGCTGGCTGTATAATTACAGGCGTAATCTTACTATGCAGATGGTTTCATTCACCAGAGCGGTGGAGTGGGGGAGAGATGTAATGACATAAGAGTATAGGTTGCAATATATTAAGAATAATATAAACACTCTGGTTTGTACTGTTGTAATGGTACCCCTGACATGGCACGGACTGAAAGGTGAAATTACAGTGTGTATGGGAGTGTGAAAATGATGAAGAATAATGGCCTTGTAGTTCAGCAGGCACATGTGACACTGCTCCAGCAGGGTAAAGGGAAATTCACTGAATCTGTGGTATTCAGCAGCTCTGTTTCACCTGCACTGCCATACTGTTACTGTATCAAAATCATACAAGAGTTATATGTCTTATTGGTGTTTACCTGGAAGATGCATTAGATTAACACTTTTGATTCATCTCAAAACGTCATGATGTTTCTGGTTTAAAAGCTGTAACGTGAACATAACTCAATGGCATGGTAGAAATCTTTGCCCTTGACTGTTTGTTTTCTTTTCATTAGCATAAGAAACTGTACAGCATACCTGCTGTTGACAATCATTTTTCACGGTCAAATATTGTGATTAAAATGTGTAGGCACCAGGTGAAGTGAACTATGATGCCTATTATTAAAAATAAGCAGCATACTTTGTGAAACCTTTGCTACATCCTCTTCAGTTCTCTCCTGACATAGTTTTGTTATAAACTGTTATATAATGTACCAAAAGTCAGGCATGTCAGTTGAGCTGCTACAGGGACATTTTGCCCTGTGAAGTTTAAACCAGTAAATGGGTAAATGATGACTCTAAATGCAAATCATTAACTTGGTAGAGCGGTATTTTTGATCTCAAATTTATTTCGAGATTTATGTAAACGTAGAGGCCAACTGGCACATAATCACCAACCAGCATGACAACATTCGGCACAGGCATGGATGTTAACCTGCGGGGAAGAGCACTGGTGCAAGCTGCTAATGTTAACCACACATGCCAGTCAATCTTTACCTGCAGACTATGTGACCTTACTCAGGCTGAAGGAATTCTGACAGCTCATTGTGGCAGGTAATTCTCAATTTTGACTGTCTTCTTAGTGTTTTCTTACTTGTAGACTAGTCAGCCAGTGTAAATTTCAATTTCAATTTAAGTAGCGTGGAGTAGTAGACCAGTTAATTAGTAGTTAAGGCGTCCATTTGGTAGCCAACAAATCAGTACAGTCTTATATGAACATAGAATATTTGAAGGAACCTGTAGACCGGTCTGATAGCTCGGATAAAGTTGAGCATTTTATTTTGGGTGGGATTCCTGGTTGATTGAAGTTTATCTGAGTTTTTTCTGCATCTTGGTGGCTGCTCCAATGATAATTTGAATGGAAATTGAACTTTCTTTTATTTATGGGTTAATTTTGTTGACACTATATTTGCCTTTCAATAATAAAGCCTGTTCTCATGTGAGTTAAGATCAGTGTCTGGCCCACAGTGTTAGATAGAGATAAACTCAACAATCCTAACAGACTTTCTACTGTAGATCTCTGTGGCTCTCTCTCTCTTGCTCGCTGTATATCTCTTCCCTCTCTCGCTCATTGTCTAGAAAAGATTACAGTGGGGGAGATACTTTGAGGAAGAGAGAGAGAAGAGAGAGATGGAAGGGGAGCTGGAATCCTCAAGCTAAGTAGTTAGCAGCCAGTTAATGTACTGAGGGATAATACGACGTGTCCACAGGCAGCGTCTTTATGTCCGATGTGTTTTTACCAGCTTCTCAGCAGCTTGGCAGTGTTTACACACTCTAATAACAAGTGCCGTCTTTCAGGGACTCTTCGGTTCAGTCACCATTCAACCGCCAGTCCAGCTTTAGCCTAATCCCCTCCCCCTCGGCACACCACTCCCATACAAAACACAAAGATTTCCAATTTTTTTTTCACTGTAGTGCCTAGTTTTAAATTCGCACACCATCAAGCAGATTGGAGCTCTAGCCAGATTTCCAGGAGGGAGGTCATCCAGGGACCGTTGGGCAGTGATGAAGATTTTGAGGCGGGCGCAGATTTGGGGTGACTTAGGTGAACTGAGGCGAAAGGGAAGTAGTTTGAAAGTGGTCTCTTGATAATACGATAAAAAGTGAAATTAAACACGTCTTAGTTTTGAGCGGCTAGGCTTTCGCCGTCGTCCGTTGTGGCGGTCGACAGCTCAAGCCCGGCGCAAGTAATCTGCTCTGTGCGATGAGGCCTGCTGGGGCTGGATGGAGGGATGGATGGAGTGGAAAGTGGCGAAGATGAGGAGGAAGGAGGAGTTTGTGGGTGATATTAAATGCAAACTTTCATCTTTGGTACCTAGGGCACCACTGCAATGGTCACTGAGCAGCTAACACACACACAAAGATTAAAAAGTGCTTTACTGCGTTTCTAAACTGTGCTTCTCCAGTCATGTCATGTGTCAAGTGTGTCCCACATACATTCTTGTCCTGGTCGTATTTTTATCCCTTTTTGATTCTGTTCAGGATGTTCACATGGTTTAGAAGTAACATAGTAATTCTTCTCCTTTCTACATGACTCTAACCCTGGTGGAAAGTCTTCCCAGAGTACTGGAGGCTGCTATAGCTGCATATAAATGAAGATGGTTTTGTTGGGATGTCCACTGTCACCATACATTTGGCCATGAAGTGTACTTTCACTAGGATAAACTGTATGACTCACAATTGTAAGCTCGATGTTATCATGTGTTATTATTTCCCATCCATATAGCCAACATCCGCTCTTCTTGTTGTGATAATCTGATTGTGGCTCCTCCTAAACAGAATCTGCCCACATTTAGGTGATTTAAACACAGTGGATATAATGCAGTTCACAATCGCCTCTGTCTCTCATATACTCGCTATCATCTTCAAGTGGACAGGAAAAACTGATTTTCTTTTTAATTTTGGCTTCTAGCACTAGGGATGGTTTCCAAAACTCACTTTTCTCTCTCTCTCTCTCTCTCTTTCTGTGGCTATCCACCATCTCTCCTCTTGTCTCTCCACACCTGTTAGCGCCCCACAGATGTGCGCTCGCTGCGCTGTGTTTTGTTGACAACACCATCTCCATCCGTGAAACCCAGGATGAGCTAAAACAGTATCAGGCAGTATTTAGCTGGCGCGGAGCCGAGCTGCACTGCCCGTACCTCCATTCACCTCAAATGCACTTTCGCACACACCTTTGTAGCTACTTGAACACACTATGACAGCAAATATGAATGTGCAGATATATCACAAAGAGTAGTTATTCTTTTGCATACTCATTAAGGTGTGTGCGTCCTGCTCATCATTAAGCTGCTTTGGGTGCACCTTCTGACGGCCAATGGCCTCCAAACAAAAGAGGGATATTGTGACAGTCACACGTTTGTCTTTAGTCTCTTCAAGTCTTTGATTTATTGCTAATGAGGGCGAGGGCGTTGATTGTCTAGGAGACAGCCTTACCTGCCACACCATCACTGCAGTTTATTTTTTTCAACATGTTGTAAAGGGGAACTGCAGCGCCACCATCTTATTGTTACACAGAACTTCTTCTCATGAGGATGGAAGATAGGTTTAGCCACAAAATGAGAGCTACTGGGTGAGAAACTGGAGACTGCTGACAATGGCATCTTCCTCATTTTATAGCCATGCTGGATAGAGGTAGTGAGAGGGCTTTAGCATGCCCCAGTAGCAATGTACACAAACCTGAAAGCAAAAGGCAAAAAATCCTGCACATTGTCAATCACTTGTACTCACATTATTCACGATGTTTGGACCAAAACATCTTAAATAAAAAGCAAGTAAAGTGATGGGCGTGAAACAAATTTTGCCTTTTATTCTCAGGATATGAGTTTGTAATTCTATGCACCTGTCCTAAGACTTTTAGTATGCAAGATTGCTTGCAAATTATCACTTGGATGAAGTAGTGAGGAGGCTGTCCTCCAAACCCACTCCTTAAAACAATAACCTTGTCTGCTTTTATTTTATTTTTACCCTTTCAGTAGCAAAGGCATCTAAAGCTAAACCTCCAAGAGTAGAAATGCCAGACAAATAATGCTATGAGCTGTTTTAGATTACTCATATTACTTTACCAAAATACTGGCAAAGACACGCTTTTTATTATCAACTAGTTTTCATAATCGCTGATGAACAGATTGATTTTTCTGAGATGATGCTTCAGACCTCTGGGCCTCTGCAGCCTGTGAGAAGGTGTCTAAATAAACCACTGGTCTATTTCAAGGGAAAATCTGCCTTGTGTCCATGTGTGTTACAGTTGTGTGGAGATGTGGTCAGTGTGACAGAGAGGTACTTCATCAATTACCTGCAGGTCCTAACCTGTGGTTCTGAGATGACCCACAGGCCTGAGAGGTTAATAAACTATCTCAGTTCTGTGTAATTGACAAGTGCGCACTCTCACATACACACACACACCACACACACACACACACACACACACACACACACACACACACACACACACACACACACACACACACACAGGCACAGAAATAGGCAGACTCTGAAGGTTTTCCTCTCTCCAGCCCCTCCTCTTTTTTCCCTCTTTTTTTTGTCCTTGGATTCCTGCATCTCTCCCTCCATCACTGCTCCAACCCCCCATTTCATACCAGATGAGGTAGAAATCTGTGTGTGTGTCCGTTGTGTATCATTCCTCATGCGAAGACATGGCGAAACTATCAGTGTTATCTGCTAACTTTACCACCTGTGTTAAATTGAAGGCAGTGATGTGGAAGAGGCGTCTGCCCTCCTTTTCTCTTTTCTCTCTTATCCTATCTCTCTCTCTCTTGCTCTCCCCCTTCCATTTATTCCTCTCTATCCTCCCCTCTTCATCCTGTTTTGTCTATTTCCCTCAACCCATTTACCCCACCCTGTGCCTCTCTCTTTCACTCTCCCTCTGTATCATCCTCCTATTAAAGTGTGTGAAGCAGCCAGGGAGGTTCAGGGGTTTTAGATGCCCATAAATGAGCAGAGCTGTTGTGAGGCTGGCTGAGGTTTTTAAGTTAAGCCCATCTGGATGGGTCACAGCAGACATACAGGACAGTAGCTAATTTTACAGGCTGCCCTTTCAGCTTTAACAGGTTGCAGACCAGTCATTACCTGCTCACAAATTGTGAACTCATGCATTCATTTTGCTGCATCATGTCATGTAACGAGGGGCATCAAAATATCTTCATGTTATATCATTTGACACCCAGCTTCTTCATAGGGGCAAAGTGACTGATATCTGACCAGATATTAGAGTATTACTTTGTCAGTGTGATAAAAATATTAGTCATAAATACTGCCCTGTTTTCTTTTCAGGGTATCTGCAAGTCAGAAAAAGGCCTTTAAATTTATATTAAACTTCATTTACACAGTATATCTTTTATTCAGTTAACATGTGGACCTTGAATAAATAGGACATTTTTTTAATTGGTTAGTCCGTACATCCAATTTCTGCTGCTAATCCATGTTCAGGTCATGTTTAATGATCAATTAATAATATTATTAGGAAGTACTGTTGTACAGCAGGGAATGAGGGACAAATGTAATATAAATGTCAATAAATTAATGCGATTTGGTAATTGATTCAAGGCCTTAACATCCTATCTTTCATACATGAAAGGCTTGCATGACCAAGAAGCAGGTATTAAATCACTTTCTATGTGGTATTAAAAAAGTCAGAAATTTAACTTGGTGAATCTGCAGAAACCCTCAACATTTTGTTTTCCACTTTGATCAACTGTCAATCAATGTCAATCTGTCAATTTCATAAGATAATCGTGGTCAAAATTATAAGATAAAAATGATACGCAACCCCCCAAAACTAGAAATAAATAGAAATATAAAACCCACAGAAGTTGCTGAGTGTGTTTGTGTGTTGTCATTGTCTGTGGTACTTGGTAACAGTGCTGTACATAAACACATGTATCAATATAGTCATGCAAATACACACAGAATTACACACACTCCTAGTACGTTGTTCCCATGCAACGGTGCAGAGTGGATCAGTAGCAGAGCAGAAAGATTTGATTTGTTTTGTGTGTGTGTGTGTGTGTGTGTGTGTGTGTGTTGCCGCCTGCTGTGATAGAGCATGTACCATGACTCTATAGAAATCTATCTCCCTCAGTAGATTTCACCCCTCACTTCATTTCCTTAATGACTAAAACAGCACCCCTCCTCTCTCTCTTTGTGTGTAAGCCAGAGCTGTGACACACACACACACAGTCATGTGGGAAGTATGTTTCCATTCATTTGTTTTTATGCACATTTTCAATACAAATATTTTTACATTTGGATTGAATAGAAAATGTAATGTAGATGAATAAGAGGATGCAATAAAGGCTGAAAGTAGCAGCCTTTTAATAAGCTGATGATGTCTTCTTCTTGTAGTTTTATTTCCAGGAGTACAAGGCTTAAGTGTGTTCCTGCCACCCACTGTTGCTGCCTCTACACGTACCACAATCTACCATTTACAGAAACTACCCAATTCCGTGACTATTTTAAGACAGAAGCATTAAAAACATGTCTATGAAGGAAGCACTTGAGCTCAATTCTGTTTTTGTAAAAATGTCTGGGAAAATGTTTGTTATAATTAGCATTGGCGGAAAAAAGCACATTTTATTTAAGGGTCACTGCACTGTTCACTTGTCTTTTCTGAGTGCATGTACTTCACAAGATTTTTGACACAAAAAAATTAGTTGGTCTTTATTTTGTGCACTTACTTGCATTAGACAATGAGAGTCTAGTACTTCTGCTTAAAGCAGTCTGTCTATAAATAACCAGTATCCCATCAGCAGTTTTCACTTTTCTCCTGATATACTATTTAAACTCTGCACTTTACATCCCAATCAGGTGACTGACCTGAAGGTACAAATTAAACTGAGGACATGTAATTGATAAGGCTAATGCAAACAGGGTTTCCTCATTTGTTGTCATCAGCTGCCAAACACCACCATAGGAAGTACGCCCTTGCAACAAATAGGTGGATCCTCAGTGGAAACACATCAGAAAGTTTCTCTTAAGTCTTCAAATTGCTTTTTTGTCAGGAGCTCCTTTGATCGAGTTTTTCTCCCGTACAGCTGTCTGCATGTATTGTATCACGGGTGTCTGCATGTATCTGCTCTCCATATGTAGTGTGTGTGTATGTGGTTTAGTGGCTGGGGTGGGTGGTGGGTGGTGTTACAGGTGCATATACAGATATATACCCCAGTCACCCCACAGAGGGAGAGAGAGGAGGGCGGGGTGAAATCTATTGAAGTGGTTCTGTAAAATGGACTTTGTTCAGGTAGTCACTTTGTTTCATGCTGATAATATTCATTTAGGGAGGGAGATCTCTGTGCCTTTTCTTCTCTGCTCCTCTTCCTCGTCTTGCTCTCCCTGGTTTAGCTCCTGGCAGCGGATTAGCCATGGAAAATGCAGGGTAAAATTAGCCCTCGGCTGTCCTCATGAACGCGACCATTGATTTTTCTGCCACAGATGGGCTTGGTGCTTAATGTTCTTAATACCACCACAGAGAACAGTCTATTTTCATTGGCTTGGTTTTTGTTTATTACTCCTCTTTCCATACTCATGGCCTTGTATGGAACTGCCTAGATTATTCTTTATTTTCCATAAATCAAAAATATTGTACATAAAAGTAATTATTGTCTCCTGATGTCTTACTCTGATGTCTTACTAAAACCCTTTATAATTCATTTTTCTCTTAGACATGAGTAAAGAATGCTTGATTTACACATAGTGAACAATTTGGACTCAGTGAAATCATTTGGACAGAAACCCTTCAATTAAACTACAAAAGAAAATGGAAATAGTCATTATATGTTGAGCTGTAAAGAACCTTTCATGGTGCAGCAGAAAAGTTGGAAATACAAGAGCTCACCTGCTGAGTATTTATGGTCATCAACATGAAGGAGCCTCCATTTACGCAGGAGAATAGATAATGACTTTTTTTCATGCATGGGGAACAATTTTTTCTTAGAGTGAACTATATATAAAAAATTACATTATTTATTATATGATTTATCTAAGGATAACAGGTATCTGATGCTGTGTACAGTAAAGCCCTGTGAGAACAGTCTTGGTTGGGGCTTTTGGCTTGACTCTGTATGAGGTAAGTAAGTGAGTGTCATATAGCAAACTTGTTTTGCCTACATCGTAGGTAGTTTCATATGTGTTTGAGATGGTGTTTGCGGTTGGGCGGGTTATCATACCTCAGTGCTGTTTGGTACCAATTGAAGTACTGAAAACTGTTAAGTACCAAGAGCTGTCAGACTGATAATCTTGTTCCTTATTTGCTACCATTAGAATAGATCCTAATTTAAATCAAAACTTTGCTAATTTTGTAGAGTTCTTATACAGCTTGTATTTCTTTAATAACATTTGACAATTGTGGCCTCTTCTGATGTATAATCCATTCAACCACACATATACACACCACCACCACAGCCTAGCTTTCTGTCATATTAGATTATCTCTCCACGCACATTCCATATGATTTGACCCGTGGGGTAGGTGGGTGTGTGGATAATTGCTTTGAGACAAACCACCTGATTGTCTTCTACTTGGTCATGGGACTTGTGTGAAAACCAGTGCAGTGGAAGCAGATAATCTGCGCTGTTTGTATTTGGTTTCTTGTAGCAACAATTATTCCATTGTTAGGCTAGAAGAGGTACCTGGTGTATTACTCTGACAAGAGTTCACTGCAGCACAGATAGGGCTTTGGATAAAACTTATCGACCACTGATTACTGTGTCTTGAAGGCATTCAGCTCTTTTCCTGCTTTGGGGTCATTTTCACGAAGGATGTAGCTGACTCTGGTCTCCTGGGCAGCTGTAGACAACTCACCTGGACTCACATGTGAATCTGTGCACCCCGCTTCGCAGGCTTCTAATGTGTTTGCCACATTAGAGGTTGAATTAGCAGTTCTTGTTCTAACAGTCTTACTCAGCTTTCTAGACTTGTGGCTGGCTAACGTTGTTGACTCAGTGGGCGAAAACTTTCTCTGAGTTTTTGGCTTTTTAACCTTTCCTCCTTCACAGTCTCCTAAATGTCACAAAGGAAGTATCTGAGTTACTGACTGTTTGGCTAGCTAGCTAAGATTACTGAAGCAGCGTTAGGTTAATAATTGGAGCGTCAAGTGTTGAATGTCACTATGCAATGAGGGGAAAAGAACACGGATCTCTGACCTGCTGTTTTTCTGAGTGCTCATGCTTTAACCAACAGATGTCAGTGCTGAACTTTCCACCCATCTCAGAGGATCCCAGTACATTTATGTAACTAGTTGGATGGTTAGACAAGCATAAATGGAAAGTTTGAATATTTACAATACAATCTGTGGTTCTCTAAATGAGGAGACCATTGCAACACCTAAGGCCACTCTGAGAGCCTTTCCATTTCAACAATGTCTATTAGTAATTATTAATTATTAAAGTAATTATGCTAGTCACCATGGTTAGATGTGTAGAATATGTGACTGGGTGAGAGAGGTCTTCAGTCAGGAAACCACTGTTACATTTTGTTTACATAGAAATAAAAGGAAATGAAACAAAAATGTTGACAGAGACATTTTTCTCTTTGAGAACACAAAGTGTTTATGTGAAATGGTGCATTTTCCGTAATTTCAATCTCATATGGTTTTATATACACCAGGTAAGCAAGGCATTGTTTACAAAAAAGCAGTGAAATTGTGTCCATTGATTTGAGCATGAGCACAAATTAACTAATGTAATTAAGGATTGTTCAGAATAGTCTATAGAAATATATTTGTGGTTGTATTCATGATGCTGAAAAAGATATATTCGTGATCAACATGTGCCTGCTTTGAGATTGTATGAACTAGTGTGAACCGAAGTCTGACACCAAGTAGAGGACAAATAGTTATTTGTTCTTACTTTCTTTGTGCAACATTAAAAATTGTAGACAGATGGTAGGCCAATTTGGCATAATAAAATGTATTTCTTTACCATATTGCTTATTACATTTTGTTCTCTGAAGTCCAACATTAGTGGGCTTGTGCAGAACAGAGTAAGTCTGAGACTTATTGATATTTATGAAGCAAATGGAATAGTTATTGATCAAGTCTTTGTTTAAAACTGCATATCCATAGTTTGGCATTTTATATTCAGCCCAACAGAATCTTAATCCAAGGACAAAAAAGTCTTAAAACACAAAAGACCTTGTGTTTCTTTGGGTCTGCATGAGTTCCTCAGTATTATTAGTACATACATTAGTGTTAAAGTATATGCATACACTATATATGAACTCTGTCAGTCAGAGAGAGTTAGGATTTTTTCTTTTCTTTTTTTTCTTGATTTTCCTCTTTGGATAATCTCTGCTCTTTCTCTCGCTGCAGTACCCGTTACCCACCTCCTCTCCCTCCAGTGGTGTCATCTTGTCATTTCCCACACCTATCTGTTATTTCATCTCCGAGAATGCTGTAATTTCCTTAGCGCTTGATGTTTGTGTGAGGCTGAAATTGAAAATGGCCTGTAATGGAAAACCTCGCGGCCCGGGACCAATTCACAATCTAAATATTGCTCCTTTTTCAATGGCATCGACTGGAGGCTCTTTGTGCAGCCTCGTACCTAATCAACCTCTGGTGTGACCCCCAGCTCGGGGGCCGCTGTCAGATTAATGATAAAATCATTGGTTCAAACAATTATTAGGCCTGAAATGGCTGTGTTTTATTCTGAAAATTAAAGAATGTGAAATTAATTTTTTTTCTATGCGTGTTATGGCGCCACTTATGGCTGAACTCTGCCCCCTAAACTCTTGATTTCATATGAAAAGAGTGCTTTTACTTTCTATCGTTCTCTCCTTTAGCTTTCTATCCCCTTTCTGCGCGTTGTTGCAAATGGCTTTGAGGTGTCAGGTAGCAAGGCTATTTCTTATCTTTCTGTCCTTCTGTCTGCCCCTGTCTAACTTTCTTTTATCTTTCTGCTATTGTCTGTCTGCCAGTTGAGCATGATTATATTTGTTGTTTACTGAACAAAAATATTAGATAAAATGAAATTAAAAGTATAAATAAGAGAATAATTGAATATATTCAAATAAAGATGGGATCTTTTAGATATTTATTTCATAGTAATGACTAGGACAAATAGAGACACTGAGGTCTTAAGGTCTTAAACTTACAGAATAGTTTTCTTCTTTAATCTGCTCAGGTGAACGTGAACAAACAACCTTTAATCTGCTCATCAATCAAAATACTTGCCTTTGTAGATAATTATTGCAGCCTCGACCTCATAGAGGGAACACTCAGAGCACACAGTCCTTTTGCTGGAATACCTTCCACCTCTCAGAAAAGAAGAAATAAGAAGAGATTTGTGAGTGGTCTGGCTAAAGATATATGTGTATTGCTTAGATTAAATTTAGCAGTACTAGCCATTGAACCAACAACCTTTTAATATGTCTTTTTTGTGGTCCAATTTGCTATACAGTGTTAAAGCAACTTAATTTTCCTTTTCTTTTAACCAGGGAAAACAAGAATAAAATAAATATATAAAACATGTCAAAATATGTAAAACAAATGCTAAAACTGTAGGATTCGCAGCAGGCTGTTATTTGGTCCCTCTACCTCTTGGGGGCACTCTGTCAGAGTCAAGCCCTTGAGAAACATCTGCTACATAGGAAAGTAATGGTGAAAGGTCTGACCTGAGAACAAGAAATATTTGTCACTATTAGCAGACATGTGAGCAGTCTGTGCATCCATTCTTGCCACAATTCTGTAATCCTTTCTATGCATGTTTGAAATCACTTTCAGTCAGTTTGGTGTCACTCACAACCACAAGAGAGTGGTACAGTAACTTCAGTATAAGGACTTTACCATTCACGATTTGTAGTCATTTTAAACAAATATAAAGCCATGTTCAAAACGGTCAGCGGAGAATGGAGCTGCATCATTTTTCTGTCTTTTTTTTGCATCAATGACCCCTATTATTTGTGTTTTCTTGAGCTATTTGCAAGCTGTTATATGTACATAATAGCACTAACTGTGATGTTAAAAAAAACTGTTCTTTCAGTAAAAACTGAAATAATAGAAGCTAAATCACAGTATTGAGACAGGTTATGATTTGGGACACCATGCCATTTCATAAAGATGAGGAAGTTGAGGATGGTGTTGAGAAGAAATGGGATGCAACATAAATATTTTGTGTTTTATTGCCTGCCTGTCCAAGGTATTTCTGTTCCTCTTTCCCAGTGCATTCTGGGAAAGTGACCTCCAGGCTGAGGGTGGGAAGTGAGTCTCGAGGGATAGATGGATTATGGTTGGCCGCCTGTGTGCGCCAAACTCTGATGAGCCCTAACACAATGCACTTGTGTGTGTCAAACACCACTTGGATTACTGATGTATTTATCATCATCATCATCATTATCATTATCAGTCTGCTCCCCTCTCTTAAGTCTGAGACAATGGGCTCTAAAAGGCTCTATTGAACTGAAGCTCACTAGCCAACCGCAGCCTCAACTCGGTCCTAGTCACTCCTCAGCAGCCCGCCCCGGTGTGGCTGGGTAATTACCAGGATTGATTCCCCTAACGAAACCATTTCTTCCTCCTGCAGAATCTCAGAACGCAGCCTGTCACCCTTATAGCTTCCTAGCTAATGTCTCTGCGAGCCAGAGCCTCTATTGACTTGTTTGATGGAGATGCTGGAGCTGTGCTAAAGGCAGCAGAGTGGAGGGAGGAGACTCTCTCTTCACTGTAGAGACCTGATTATTAAAGGCACCAAGTTCTGTTTTCACTCACACCCTGGATTTGTAAATATATGTGCCATGGAGATTTCTCAGAGACATCAATGGAAGGTTTTTCTGGACTTAAAAGAAACAATCCTGGACCTTTGCCCTGTGGCTCCAGATATAGCTTATGATGTTGGTGACTTATAGGCATTTTCAGGACAGTGATGAAAAATATACTGTAACTGCTTTTTTTGCACTTTCGAAATGGCAAACACCTCCTAAAGTTCAAGTTTGAATTCTGTGTTGTTTGCAAAGTTTCAGGGTATCAAGTCAATCAGGTATTAGAAAGACTAGAAAAGTTTAGCTTCATTATGTAGCCTTTAAGCAAAACAGCCTTCATGGCTTTGCTAATTATCGTTACAAGGACACAGCAATTTGTTGCTTCCAATCTGCCAGTCAGCAGCGGGGCATGAAGAGGGCCGAGCCACAGAGAACAGAGGCTTTCATTCATTCCAATGGGCTTAGGGCACTGACAGAGGACAGAGTGTTGCTGTGTGTGTGTGTGTGTGTGTGTGTGTGTGTGTGTGTGTGTGTGTGTGTGTGTCACTAGAGATAAAGCTATCTTTTGTACATCTTCACCACTCATATCAGTCAGTGAAGTCGATCACTGAACCATTTAGCACCTGGAATTAAGTGCTGCATCTAATGATTGTTTTCATTATAGATTCATTTAGATTATTTCATGGATTAATTGTTTTGTCAATAAGCGCTATTGAAAGTGAAAAATGTCCAAAGCCATGGTTTAAGCCTAGTAGATGCTTGCATGGTCCAACAAAGCAAAAGACAGTTGGTTTACTGTCCCTGACAAGGCCCTGACAAGGCCCCATGTGGAACGGGAATGGAGGATGGAACCAGTAATGTTTTGGCAGGCAGCAATCAATAATTAACCAATTAATAATTTAATTGTCTTAACATAGCTCTATTGGTCTCCAGACTAGCACAAACCAACGCAGGCCAACCAAAGACCAAGCAAAGTTTATCTAGACTTGGCGCTTAAACCAGAAGACCCATTTTTTCCTGGCAGGTCAGATACACGCTGTACATTTACTGTAATGCATATCCGACATTATTATCAATGCTTGCACATTGTATTACTTATCATTAGTTGTGAATTGCAGACCACAGAAATAGGTCATTTACTCTACAAACAAAATGCAGCTTCTCTGTACCCTCATTATGAATTATAGATGTAATTTTATTCTAATCTTTGCAGCTTAAGAGCTACAGGTTTTCTTTCTTTCCCTCTTCCTTTCTTTGAGTTTATGTGCTGACCTGCATTTCTGAACCTTGTTTGTGCCATCGAGAAACACCTGAACTACTACTGTCCCTTTAAATTGAACACCCATGAATAACACTTTCATTTAATTTCTCACTGTTAGATTGCTAAATGTAAATGTTTGGCACATCCATACAAGCTTTTCAAGTGTGTGTTTTCATTCCTGCCTTTGCAGCTCTGCTGTCCCTCTGAAAAACATTTTTTGCCAACGCGTCCAATTTTGCAAACACAGTGCAAACTGCTGACTGTCGATTTGTTTGTGTGTGTTGTGATGAATATGACTGAGCACAAACATGGTCTCCCACAGAAATAAGACCTGTTAACTGCAATAGTAGTTTTCAATTGGAAAGAGAACTCACATTTTCATGAGAATTTCTCTCACTACTGAAAAAGTCTACAACCTTTTGTGGATGCAAGAAAGTACTCAACTGCAATTAGTCATCGAAGTCTCTCAGACATCCTAACTTTCTTTAGCAAGGGCTTCAAAACTCTCCCTGTCCCCTCCCTCCCTGTTTTCCTTAGCCGTTTCTCACCCATCCCACCTTCCCAACTGGGACAAACATTTCCCTAATGAGGGAGTCGGTTGGGAGAGCTGTGGGGAGTGGAGCGTGGACGTGACCTCTGGCATAGTTGGACACTTATTATTCATGGGACGGGACCCTGTTTGTGAAAATGTGTGTCTGAGTGTTTGAGCTGGGAGTCGGAATCTTTCTATACTGTGAGTCTATGACAAACTGGAATCTATTCATGTTTAGGTTTATTAATGACTGCATGCAGGAGTGCTACTCAGCTGATTTTTGAGTGGGTTGAAACTGGCTAGGTTGTATGTGTGTGTGTGTGTGTTAAGGGGCCCCCTGTTTCTAAGGCTGCTCTGTCTCTCTCTCTAACTGAAGCACATTGTTCCAGATCAAGGGATGGGAATGGGGCCTTTGGCAGCAAGGGAAAGGCGAACACACACACACACACACACACGCACACACACACACACTAAGACACACATACAGTATGAACAAGAGGAGCAACTCATAGTGACACAACCCCAGCATCTATTAATAGTATGTGACAGTTCAAGTCAGCGCTAGTGTTTGTAGAAAATACAGATTTTCTGATGTGCACTTTCTATGCTTCACACAGTCTGCTGAAAACTATAAATGTGTTTATGGCTCAAGAGCACTTGGGCGGATCCCAAAGTTTCTCTCCACTCCTCCACTCCTGTCTTGTCTCTCTCCTCCTCAGTACTGTCTGAATCATATGAGAAGAGTGGGAGAGAGAGGGCAGGCCGAAATGGGCTGGAATCTAAAGTGAGATGTGAGCCACTCGCTGTTATAATTTTCAACAATTCATAATTTCAGCCCCAACTGATACTGCTTAAATAATTGCTTTCTAAAAAGAGCAAATATGCCAACATTAACCTAAAGCGGCTCTCTATATCAAAAGAAGAACATCGTTGGTTGACAGTTTATTGAGATCTTGGGCTCATGGGTGGAAATACCTCAAAAGACCTCTCATCCTATCTAAATTATAAAGGTTTCAAGATGACACCCTCTTTCTTATGCCATTTTCATGGTGAAGAAGTTATCCTTGTATGGTATGTGTCAGGTAGACCTACTTTGTAATCTAGTGAAATGAAACAAAACCTAAAATCCTGCGACTGTTGATCTGTAGATGGATCTACATCATACTGAGCAATCAACAAAACCCAGAACCCTTACTGTGGCCTTGGGGACAGAATTAAATTGAGTTGCATGTTTTTACACCACAACAAATTCCTGTCAACTGACAAAACTTCTGTGGCAATAAAGAATTCATAATCGATAACTGGTATTGCCAGCCCCTGCAGACACCATAACCCTATATTGGACTATTCTACACCTCACAATTTACAGAGATTGGACTTTGTGCCGTGTCCCAAGTTTGCAATTAATGTTCACTTCTAACTAAGTGCTTAGTTGTCCATCTCTAACCATACATACGTTAATTTTGTATGATCAGCCTTTTCCAGATTTTTTTTAGAGATGTTAAATCATGTTTGGACATATGAAACATCGACATTTTGAGCCCACACTGGCAGGTGCTTTGTTGTGATGCTATGGACGTGGCTGTTTTTGTATTATGAGAATTGTTACGGCTCTAAACAGTAGGTGAGCACTTTACACTTTACTGTTCATTGTTTTGGCTGTATTATATAAGGTGTCTTACCATCTGAAACAGCTGTGAAACAATTATGGGTGGAGTTGGGGTTTCTGTGTATGTGTGTGTGCGTAGTACCATGGGACAGTGTAGTAGTTTCGGCCTCCCACTCCATCACATGGTGGAGGACGGGTCAGTGGGTGGGTGGGCTGTGTAAAGGTCAGCTGGCTTAGCAAGCCACCAGGAGGTCTGTGTGTTGGGGTGTGTGTGTGTTTGATCAGGCCATTCTGCATGTGTGTGTGGGTGTGTATGTGTCAGACTTGAGGACACAGTGCTTCCTTTCTCCTCCTGAAACTGCAATGGCTTCTGGGTAACGGCTGACTCAACTGGGCATCCCAGACACCATTGAATAACACACACACACACACACACTCACTTCCCTTCCAGTAAACCTTCTCCCACAACTACCACGACCACCACCATGGCGGCACATTCACCGTTACCATGACGATTCCTCTGTGTTTTAATGGCAGGCCTGCTGACCTGTGACATCATCAAGCAATCTGACAGTTGATTGGTTCTCCGGTAACCATGACGCATGATGAGCAGGTCTGCTGTTGGCACTAACGGGGATGGACTGGGTCAGCCAACTGTGGGAATGACACAGTAAGCTGGAATGACTAGGTAAAGTCACTAAAAGAAAGAAAAAGGCACATCATTCACCAGTTAATGTCCTAAATAAAACCTTTACTGACTAGTCAAGTCAGTTTATTTGTAGATTATAATAAAAAAAATGTTGACAAAAGTGCTTTACATAGAGTGAGATATTTTAATCAAATAAAACAGACATAATTAAGAGGACATGGGCAAAAACAAAATTTACAAAAACACACAAGAACAAATAAATATAAATAAACAAACAACAAATCACCTTCTAACAAGAGAGTCATTAAAACTGATATTCATCAAGACATTTTATTTTGATAATCTCTAATTAGATTAAGAAAGTGAAATTTTGCAGGGTTACAATCCTTGAACAGTCAAAAATAGTTGCCCAACAGTCCTCACATTAAGTAACAGTGTGGGTTGTTTTAAAGACTAGTACACTGATATTTTTGATTAACTGTCATACCTCTATGTCAGAGTTTCGCACAAGAGGAAAGGAAGTATCTAAAACTTTCATAAGCACTTTGGAATAGAGCATCGATGAATGGTGTGCTAAAGAACACAGACTTTGAGGAGCCAGGTCTCCAAGGATAGGTCCTGGTGATATAAATCAAACAATTATAGCCAATTCATCCCAGTTAAAGCTCCTGTTGACTTCAACTTTAAAGTGCCTGGCTGTTTGTCTTCCATACCTGCTTGTTACAATCCTGGTTTGTGGCAGTGAATGTTCTTCCTGCTTCAGTAGAACTGCAATGAGGACTGTATTTGACCTGAAGCAATACTTTTGTTGAAAAAGTGCAGGGAGCTTAAATTTTCACCATAGAGGTAATAAAGTTGTAGAAACACTTTACATCAGGGTGATGAGCCAAGATTCTGTTTTAGTATTTCAGACGGCTGTGAGGAGGTCGCAGCTGTGCTTCAGTAAGTTAACAGCTTTGCGCTGTCTATGCCAGGGCAAAATTAACCTGTGACTCCCAGGTACTCCACACACGGGCCTGAGTTCTCACATCCTGGAAAACCTTCAGTATAGGTATTTAGTCATGGAAAGTACAAAATTGCAGATTCAACATGCCCTGGAAAATTTATGAGCTGTCATGGAAATGTTTTAATTTGCTTCATTTAGATGAGCTGTTATATTATTTGTCTGAGCATCAAACAAGTCCCCCCAAAATTATTGTTGTTTAAGCAACTGATATATTGAGTCTTTTAGGATGAAAAAAATGCTATCACATGCTGAACACTACATGGAATTGTGAGAGAGGGTCTTTAATAGCCTCAATGCCAGTTAGTAAGCCCAGCTGAAACAAAATGTCACTATTTTACATTTCAATTCAGGTTCAGTGACAATTGAGCTTTCGGTCTGTGATGTGTTTAAGGTGCATTAGGTCATTAAAAACAGCCTAAAATCATTCAGTCATTTCACAAGAAAGAAGTTTGTGTAGATAGCCTGTACTGCACAGGGAGCGATCCGTGATCATCACCCTCAGTGTCGTCTTTATCATCCCATCATTGTTTTCGTCCTGATCGTCTTGACCAAACCCGGATGAACATGGCTGAAGCTTCTCTCTCTCTTTGATTCTGTTTGTGTGACTCTGCCTGTCTCCCCTGGCCCGTGTTGATGGCGACAGGAGACAGTGGCGTGCTTGCAACATGCCACCAGAGTACCATCCACCTGCGTACACACAAACACATACACAGGCGCTACCAGACACACAAAGCGGGCCTCTCCTGTGCTGAGAAGGCTGCCATTTAGCCATATCAAGCGTCTCCACAGAGGCGTGTGGCGCTTCAATTTAAGCAATTAATGCAGAGAGAGACTCTGTCACACAGCCAACATCCCCCCACCTCCCCCCCCACCCTTCAAGCCCTCAGCCACACACACATACCATGCAGGGCTCTCTTGGTGGTGCTCTGAGACAAACAAAGAGTGTTGAGGCGAGGATCCATATTCTCAAAACCATACATTGCTGTTTTCTCTCTTCTAGTCCTGCCCCCCGTTCTGCCTTAAAATGAAAGCTTGACTCTTATTACATGTTCCAGGTTTCTCCTCAGTTTATCCATATGAAATGGTCAAATATAACTGCTAAGGTGTGCTTCATTTCCTTAGAAGGCTTTGTATAGGGTATTGTTTTGGGGATTTTGATTATAATAACAGCCCAGAGGTTTGAATAACTCAAGCCTGTTTAATCCATTGTAACTTTAGTATCCAGTCGTGTTCTAGAGCTTGATGCACCTGCATGAGTCAGCAGGTAACTCAGCACTTGCAGAATGAGTGACTCGTGCATGCACTCAAATAACCTGCATACTGCTGGTTCTGCAGTAACACAGAAGCACCGGTTTTCAGGTTTGGTAAAGTTACAACAAATCTAGTTCTGGTGAGGAAACTGTTTTTATGAGTCCATGATCATGACAAAGACTTGACTGGAAAATTGTCTGTTGCAGCTGTGTGGACAGTTAAAAGGAAAAAATGTTACATCATCCAAAATCATTGAACGGTGTAAAACCCTGAAACCAAGCTCCTAATGACGCGGTTTCTTGAACACTGGAGGCAGAAAAGTTGCTTCATGGGCTCTTAGAAATGCCAAAAATAGAAAGGAACTTGTGTATCTCTGTATACACTGCAAACATGACTAGAGGATTTTTTAGCATTCGCTTTTTCAATTAGAATGATGAAGTCAAATACTGAGCTAGTGTTGTCCTCCAGCATCATTCAGCCCTGAAATAGTCCAGTGGTGGGGTGGGTGTTTGTGATACCAATAGACAATTAAAAAAACACAGTCCAGTTGAGTTTAAACCAAAAATTGCAGAGAGATTGAGAATACTTTGAGACAAGTTTTGTGGCTCTAGAAAGTTCATAATAGTAATATGGCAATAATCTTAACTTTGTGTGTGTTGATTTTGTATAGATCTCTCCAGCAGCAGAATTTGTGACTTGGGCAGTTCATCTTCAAGTACACTACATTGTGTCATTATCCAGTTTGACAATATTCGTCTTCCCACATGCTTCATTGCTGCATTGTTTTCATTTATTCTCAAATCCCGGGTCATATGCAGGGGTAGATGCGGAAGGGATGGAAGGACTTTTCGACATGCTGTCGATCTAAAAAGCGGGCTGGGAGGATGCTCTTGAGCCAATCAGTCGACTTTCCAAACCTGGTATCACCAATCAGTAGACTCGTTGTACCTTTTCCTCCTGGTTGAGGAGAATTGGCCCTGTCATTTAAGCTTTCAACAAAATCTCTCATCATTCATCCTCTCTTCCTCCTCTGCTGTCTTTCTCCATAGCGCTGGTTAGCAGTACTCGATTTTCCCACGCTTTTCTTTGAGGCGAGACACTTTATTAGACACAGCTGTTCAACCGAGCCCAGCAAGGCCTGGATTCACTGCCAGGAGCCTCTCTCTCTCTCTGTTGGTCTGCATCTCTCTCTCGCTCTGTCAGGTGGGATGTGGGGGATGAGACTCAGGCAGTGATGAGGCAACTGTTGAGGTTGTTGCTGTGGAAACGCGGCTCCAGAGCTGATTCTCTGCACAGCAAGCCCGTTTGAAACCATGATTTTATCTTCCGGCCTGCATGGATACAAACTAAATGTCTGGGCAGATCATGGTCATCTCAGTCCTCTGAAATAGCCACCATAGCATGTGGAGGTGACCATTAACAAAAAAGTGTGCTATAGACAAAACCCAAGATTGATTAAAGTGGAGACATCATAAAAACTGATTTAAAGAAAGACTAGTAATTTTCCTTTTCAGTTATATATATGTATACATACATTGTAATTTGACAAGGGCTAACATAAACATGATTATTTCACTTTGAACAGCAGTAGTTTTGTTTTCAGGAGCAGGCTTTACATGAATGATTGTGTAATATAATTAAAGCACAATAGGGCCTGATAATGTATAGCACATTGGAAGGAAATTCTCATCTTTCTCTCCCAAACAGGTTTAAAAGGGCACAACTGGTGTTTGAGGTGCTGTAATACACCTCGTTATAATTAGAAAGTGCTAGATGTGCAAACACATCTGTATAAAAGATTATTAAGACAGCTGATTTCTCAATTTAAAGATGCAAAATTCTTGAGGAAAATCAATGCCCCAAACATCCATTCATTATTCTCTCATATCATTAGTAGTTAAGGGCTGTTGTATGTGATTGTATCAGATTGTACAAGTCTTCTTTCTGAAGTCTACGTACTTAATCCCTTCAAAACGTATGAACTAAAAAAAAAAAAAAAAAAATGCAAAATAGCAACTTCAAATCAGGCCAATCATTTTTTTTAGAGCTTCCACCAAAGTTCTGCATGGGTCAGTGAATTTGAAATAGCTAAAGTTCAAGCCACACGACACCAGAATATTCAATGTAAAAATACTCACTTATGTCCTAATCACGAGGTGAGGGGCTATTTAATTTTATGAATAAAATACTTTTCCCATTTGAAATCACTCATGAATTAAAGCCAGACGTCAAGTGTTCCCCGGCACTTGAACATAGCATACAGTTGTTGATCAGAAACTGAAGGGTCTCAAAACAACTCCTACAAAGTACCATACGTGTTATATGCACAAGAAACTGTTCAAGAAATTTTATCAGCTTCATGAACTACGAATATTCAATATTAATTCAAGTATAGATATATTTGCTTTACATTTGTTCATATTGTTTGGGATGTGTTGGTGGATTTGACATATTACCCATAAATCATCATACACATTTGTTAATCTTGCTTTTATTTGTAGATCATGTAACACACACTAGTTAGGATATGACAACAGCTACGGAGGCATCAGTGACTGATACACCCTCACTGTTTCTTACTACTTAACCTTTCTGACCTTGCCAACCTCTCTGTATCTTTATTTTCTCATCGACCATTTATTATTTCTCTCTCTTTATCTCTCTTGATTTGTCAGTCTCTCTTTCCTCTTCACCTGTCTGTCCTCCCTCCCTGTCTCTCTCTGTCTCTATCTCTCTATAAGTCCCTCTCTGGTTGCAACAGCTGCTTGATGTTTGTGACAGGCAGTGCGATAGAGCTGACAGACTGGAGACGGTTATCAGAGAGGGCTGCTGCGAGAGGCTCCGTCTGGCTAAATTGAAAACTGCTAATGAAAATCCTGCTCAGTGCGTTTTTAAATTCATCAGCCATTATGTCAGATGACCTTTTGGGCGTCAGGCTCCACTGATAAAACTCCAAACGACAACACTCGGCTCTGATCCAATTTTCGAAACTGTCCCTTTCCTCCCGTCCTCCATCCCTCCCTCCTTCTCCTCCTCCTCCTCCTCCTCTCCGTCACCGTTCGACCCAGTGCCAGTGAAAATGATAGGCTTTCAGGAGAGCCTCCATTGTGCTGTAGATGAAGAGGTTTTGTTTGGACGAGATGGCCCAGCCTTGTGTGTGTGTGTGTGTGTGTGTGGTGAAGGGAGGGTGAGGGGTGTATGAGTTTGGGGGCACTGAGCGTGGCCTGGCCTGCCTTGTCCTGGTCCCACTGTTGTTGTCCAATCACAGCGAGGATCAGAGGCCAAGGCGTGCAAGCTTGTTAAATACAGTGGGGGTATGAGGGCAGAGAGAGAGGTGTGGTATAATAAACACTGAGTAGATGTCACTCTAAATGGCTTTTTCCTGGGTGGGTCACTGTGTGCCAGTGTTGACAGACATGTGTGTAGTGTGTGTTTGTGTATATATGTGTGGAAGGCTGTGTCATCTCCAGGAAGGAAAAAGGAAAAGAAGAACAGAGCTGATCCTCTCAGTCTATCAAACTCCTATCCGTCTGTAATTGAATTCTCTCCCTCTCCCATTATTGTTGTCTTTGTCTCTAAGGGACTGAGATGGTCAGATGTTTTTTTTTCTGATCTCAGGTGGGGCTTTTATACAGCTTCTATATTCTACCTTACCAGATGTATATTACACAAAAATAGCCTGGCAGCACTTTATCCCATATATTTTCTATTGATGTGAAGGTCAAATGACCTGAAAAAAAAAATCACGCTCCACACTGACACAGGATGGATTCAGATGTTTTCAAGTCTGTTTAACACCATACTCATAGGGATGTGGGTGATGGTAGCTGTCATCATTGTCCTCTCCCATATTAGCCATGAAAAAATTCCCCACTGTTAGAGCGGGGCTTTGTTTGCCCCAGCCACGTAATACAATTAAAAGTGGAGCATATGAAAACTTATTTTGTAACTCATTCAGCTGACAACCTGTGATGTGCTTCAGCACCCACACCTGTTGTTATCTGTATAAGTCAACACGAGCGCGTCTTGATGCACTTTAATTCTCTTTAAAAGCAGCGGTTTTATGAATTTTTGCTCCCAGATTGGCACATCTCAGTTACTGTACTGTGAGCCTTGTCTTCTGTCAGTGTTGTGCGTCCAATGTGTGCTGCCATCCTCACAGAGCAGAGAAGTGGTTGTAGGAAAAAGAGGGACAGGAAGAGTTATGTGGCTAGCACAGGCAACAAGCATGAAATCTTTATTTGAACAGAAGAAAAAACCTTACGAAAAAAGTAATTAGGCTGCATCTTTCTCATGTTAATTATTTTTCGATTAGTTGTCAACCAGTTGTGAATAACACCCTCCACCAGTTGCCCAAAGCCCAACCCACTTGATTTTACAGCTGAGGACATGTCCTGTTTGTTGCACTGTCAGCAATAAATCATCCTTCTTGAACCCATTTGATTTGCTAACTCACACTGTTGTTAGTTACCAGAACTAACTTTTTCTTGATTTTGTCCCTCATTTCTCCACAGTGTAGTGTAGTCACACTACAAGGGATGATTAAATCGACCTGTAACTCTCATATATAGATGCGTGTGGTATTGTCTTAAGATGGTTTGGATTTTCTCAGATCTCTATCATTTAAGCGCATATACTTTATACTAATTTATTTATTTATCTTAGATAATTTTACAAAAGATTGACATAGTTAAGATTGAAATACTTCCATCTCTTATTTTTGTTCTGAAAGATTGCTAAATTTGCATCACGGTACTTTTTAGTTCAGTCATATCTGCCTATGATTGGTTCTCTATAAAAAAAAATCTGAATGTGCATATTTGTGTGTGCGTGTGCAAACTTTGTCATCCGATTAATAACTCATCAGTGTGTGCGTGCTAACATATATGCCTGAGTATGCAAGAGATGTTTTGGCGCTTACTCTGTTTACAAGGTGTCTCAGCGTGTGCCTGCATCTGCGCGTGTGTGTGTGTGTGTGTGTGCGTGTGTGCAGCTGTCCCAGGTGTGCGTTATTAATCAGTTATCAGGGCAGTTTATTTGCTGGGTGACAAGTTGCAATTTCCCCCCCCTGATTCAGAGCCTCTCTTTGTCAGTGGGAGTACTGAAACACATGACAGCACTTCACCTCTCTGCTTCATTCCCTCACTTCTTCTCTCTCCCTTTGGATTTTGCCTCTTTTTCCCTCTTCTGTCTCTACTCCCTCCCTCTGATGTCGGCGTCCCGTTTCCCCTCTCTGTGTTTCCTTGCCCACACCTTCACCTCCATCTCCCCTCCTTCCCTCTCTCCTCATATTCTCTCCCTCCATCTTTTCCTCTCTCCGTCTTCTATATTTATTTTTCCTCCCATCAACAACATCATCCTCAGCCCTTGGAGTAAAAAAAGGCGGACTGTATAATTAATCACACAGCTTGGTCTAATTAGAGATGAATACGCGTTGTCCCTCTTGTCTCACACACACACACACGCACACACACACACAAACACACACACATACACTCACCTCTCAGCTTCTCAGGCGTAATAGCAGTTGATGCTGTATTAACGGCAAATGGTGCAATCCCCGCGAGAGCCCCTCTTGCCTTGATGAATCTGATGAATGTGACAATAATTAGTGAAGACAGATGAGAGGTAAATTACCACTGACAATGTAATGCTATCCTGTCTGCCTCCAGAGTGAGAGAGAGAGAGAGAGAGAGGGATTGCCAGGACATGACAGAGAAAGAAAGAGAGCGGGAGAGGGAGTAACAGACAGTGAGCGACATAGAAAGTAGTTTGGTTTCATGCAAATTATTATTTTCATGCAAATCATGATGCATTGATTTAGCTTAATGGAAACCTTAATGGAAAATGTAGTCATTTCTTCAACGTTACAAAAAAGTTTTTAAATGTATCCTTTAAATAGAAGCTTAAAAATTATGCAATAAATTGAATTTGACACATTTACCTCATTTACACCTGATATTGACCTGCTGTCTGAGGTCTGGATACATCATCTAGGTAAGGAAAAGAAATGCTGCAGGTTAGTGCAAAATGTCATTGCAGAAGAAAATCCTGGCCAACAAGTTAAAAAAAAGTTCACCAAAGCGCCACCTCTTGCTTCAAGCCTGGCAAAAGCACACACACAACCCCTTCCTCAGCAAAAGGAAAATAAGTTGAGTCCATACAGCAACAGTTCTAACAAGGTCAATGATCAGGAAGCCATTTACACCTGGTATTAACATGCCATCTGTATCTGAATGCATAATCTGGACAGTGATGTCTCATCATGGACATTAGTATTCATATCTGGCATTAATAAGTGTCATTTAGATTTTGTCTGCATTGTGGATCGTACTAAACTGCTACGACAAGCAAAGCTCAACAACCAAAGGTGCATTGCTGCCACCTGTAGGCACAGTTTTCTGGTAACCTTGCTAACTGGGCTTCTTGCAAAGTGATGTTGTTCTACAGGTGTACTTTTCCCCTTGCTAAAACGGTCGTCTAGTTTTGGACTGCCAGAATTTAGGAAGTGGTTTGAAAACTGCTTTATTGCCTGTATTGAAGTCTGTGTGATATGATGATATGGTTCACTTTTTCACTGTTTTATGGGTCCCATAGTTTCAGTCTTGTCTAAGTAAATTTATGTATTATTTCTAATTCATAGGAAGGTTCTTGGGGAGATCATGTGATCTAGTCTAATTACGGGAAAATGGTTCTCTTCAATTAATTAATTCCAATCAAGTGCTAGTGTATTTAGTCTGAGCACAGTAGGTCATACTGTGTTCCGAACATAAAACGAAATTCGTCCTCAAGGCAAGCACACAATGAAACATATAGAGAGAGTAAAGTTCACAATAATAAGAGGAAATGCTAAATGGAGCATTCACTCTGGAAACAACTGGCAAAATTCAACCGACAGACTAAACTCAAATAACTCTTTCAGAACATTGTCTCTATTTTCTGTGTAATTTGTACAAAGCAACATGTATATTTTTCTCCTAAGTGTATTTGCTTAACCAAGCAAAATAATTTGTTTTAAACTTTTTCTCATATCTGAAGTTTTCAAAATTCTCCTGATAGCTGAGTGGAAATAGCTGGGAGAGAAAGACAGATAGTAAGTGTAGCAAAGCCTCAGGACTAATTACTGCTCTCTGCCAGAAGAGAAAGAGCGAAGGATGAAGAGAGAGAGGGAGAGAGAGAGAGAGGTGGAGGCGGGAGAGATGGTAGTTGTTTTCGTCAGAGGCAGTGGGGAGCTATCAGGGTAATAAAGTTAATTAGCAGAACAAACAAGGGGAGAGAGAGAGAGGGATGGAGAGAGGGAGAAGAAGGACAGAGGGACAGATTTGATGATGATAAACGGCAGCAGATCTGACACCAGAAGAAAACAGTGAAATCAATTATTCTTATTTTCTCCCTCCGGTGGGGGAAAAAAAAACACAAGAGCCACTGTAGAGCTCAGCTGAATGGAACCAAAACTCCTCCTCCTCTCTTATCTAGAGCTCTCATTACCCTCCGTACTGTGTGTGTGTGTGTGAGAGAGAGAGAGAATCAACTTTCCATGTCATAAATGGTCTTTTAACACATTTATACTTGTCTGAATCAAAGCGATAAACATAAATGCAAACATCCTGTACATGCATGTGGATGTTTTACTCCCCTGGGTTTAAAGTTACTGAAAGCTGGGGTAGCGCTGCAGATTTCAGCCCCAGTTTTAGTCATGGCACATCCCAGTGCTTCATTTTTGATGTCCTCGGATAAGCACAGATTCTGTTCGTTTAGTTTTGTTTGGGACTGTGGTTCTCAAAATGAAGCGAATCAATTCAACTATTGCCAAGTCATTCTCTGACCCATCTGACCCGGCATCCAAATGTGATCAAAGTTGCCAGTTTCCACATCACTGTTGGCAATCACAAGGACTGCATATACACCTATGATGGCGCAAGATGAAAAGTGAAGTTATTACAATTCATCCTTAGGGGGTACGGACATCTGCATCAAATTGTTTGGCGTTCCATGTGCAATAGTTATCCAAGACAGTTAATTGGAAACCAAAATGAACCTTGTGGTGGTGCTATAGGAAAAGTAACTGATGTCAGTAGGTTTCATCATGGGAACCATGAATGTCTGCAGAATTCCTTCTTAATCCATCAGTAGCTGTTGATATTTTACTCTGGATCAAAGCTGTGAACTGACAAAGAACAACAACATTATCAGTGATCCATACAAGAGCTGAAGGAATCTTGTAATGTGTGATTTCCTTGTTATCTCATCACAACACTAGTAGAATGGGTTTCATTTATTTAATCAGTGTGAATCAGGCATGTTGAGATATGTGACCAGACTTAACCCCATTTGTAATGTTGACCAAACCCATACAACAGTTAGCTGTTGGAGAAATAATGACATTTTTAAATTATACCAAGTATAATTCCAACTAGAACAGCAGCATTCACACATGCCACATTATATAGTTTTCAACAGCTAAAACCAATCAAAGCCTTGCATTGTAGAATCATGTGGATTTCAATGTCTCGCCATGGCAACCGACAGTATCGACGATGTCACCACGGCGGCGTGAGTGACAGGCCAGTGAGGAACCTGTGTCACTGACATCACGCCGCGGAAACACTTCATTATTGGATAGCTCTGTGTGAGAGAAGAGAGAGAAAACAGCTCTGGTGCTGCTTGTGCTTTTCTCTGTCATGTCTGTTCAGCCTGTAATTCTATAATTGTACAAGGCATGCTGAGGGTGTGTGTTTTGTGTGTGTCTGTGTTATACTATTAGGTGTGAATTATTCTCTGCCGTACCACTTGATTACATGTGGCGCAAACACAAGCGAAAAAAATGTTGAGCTCAAAGAGAAATCGATGATGTTTTGCTTTACAGTGCTGTAGCACAAAAACTGGACCCCTGCATCCTTCTCTTTTAATACATCCATATTACACCTAATAAAACTACTGAATCCTACCTTTTTGAATCCTGTGAATTACCCTGAAACAACAACATTAGTGCAGTACACACGAGAGACTGTATCTGACTTTGGTTCTCCTTGAATGGGTACCCAGGTTACAAAAATAATATTGATAAGTAAGATTGATAAATAAAACTGCCGCCCAAAGAATGGGATAAAAATGCCAAAATGTTTGACTGAGAAGGATCATTAGGAGAATTACCAGAGCAGATGGCACCACAGCAGAGAGAGGGCTTAGCATCAATATGGCCTGCACTATAAGGCCCTCCTGTGGTTTTCCTGGCTGACAATGCGAACACATTAGTAAACCGGATCACCAGCATGTCCCGAAAATACACTTTCTTATCAGGGATGTTTCCTTTTTGGGGAACCAGTCACAAATAAAGGGCTTTCCTTTTTGTAAATGTGTTTGAGAGAAATGTATGTATAATATATATTGTCAGTTTGGGTTTGTTTGGTTTAGGTTGCCAGGGTGTCTGGTCTGGGTGCGTTTGATTCGGTTGTCAGGCAGTGCCTTTGAACTGATGTGCTGTTAGAGGCCATCACCTGGGACATGTGATAGCTTATCAAAGTCTGGTAACCCCTCTGCCTCACTAGCGCTACATAACACACACATATATACTTTCACCTACTGCACTAGAGTGTGTTTGGGTTTGTGTCTACCCGTGTTTGTGTGCGCTGTGTGTGTGTGTGTGTGTTACTCTAGTCGTCAAGGGAACCCTGGTTGGAAGGACAGCAGTTTGACGTCACCGGCGGCATCGCCAGGATCTCGGCTGTCGCCTGGCGATGCTGCCACCACGGAGATAACCTTCAAGGGTGACAGCCTGAACAAAGACAGACACACACACACACACACACACACACACACACACACACAGTCAAAAGGAATGTATACAGGCAAACATGCGCACACACACACACACACACACCGCACACACACATAGTCACATACATGCATGACTGGTCAAACACACAGCAGACTTCACCCGCTGGAGCTAAACGCGCCGGGATTACGGTCTAATTAGTGCTAATCAATAAGTTGATAGGTAGTTTCACCAGAAAGAAATTGGTGGGCCTCCAAAGAGAGGTCAGAACATCCTCTCTAAAGTCTGAAATTCAGAGTGGCATGAAGAGAGCTTATTTGGGGGAATGTTTTATGGATCTGTCACATCTGCATCAGTGGAATCAAAGATAGCTCAGACCTTATTTTCTTATTTTTCACTGGCAGGTGGTGATGAGGTTGTAACAAGCAACGAAACATGTCTCTTCCTGTGATGTGTGATGTGTTTATGTTGGACTGTTGTTTTATCGGTTTACCTGGACTTTTCAGGTACAGTATTTGCCTGGCAGTAGGCTCCATAATTATTCATTGCTTATATTTCTCCATGTTTGGTCAGTAAGGCACATGTTGTTCTGATCAGCTGTGGATTATGTTTCTTCTTGTCGTGGTGATGATTCAGGTCATGGTTTTCAGTCCCCAGCAACAAGGCAGATACAGCTGCAGTAATGTTGGACATGTTGGGCTAATTTTACCAAAATATACACAGTTCTTCAGAATGCCTCTGTTTTATCCAGTCACACCAGAATTACAATATTTCTTTTCCCTTATCCAGACATGATCTAACTTATAATATGATTTTATTTCTGGTTTCGTGAAAACGTAGATAACATGTTATTATGGCCCCAGAATGTTAAAGACACAAGACATATAACATAAAACTGAACAATGAAATCCTGAAAGGTGAAATTACTTCAGTACAAAATAAATAAATAAGCAGCCACATCAAACACATCACTACAACCAAGGACAGTTTTGTTGGTGATAGATAAGTGCAATATACAATATATGTAGAAACTGGAAATAATTTAAAGAAATAAGGTCAGTGTAATAACAATAGAGGGGTTTACATAGGAATTCTCTTTTCTTTCTTACCTCAGTTAGTTATGGAAAGCACAATAACCAGTTTTGTCGCCATGAGTGTGGTTTCATTTTACTTCATTGTGTTTCCCATCTTCTTCCTTCACACCTAAAACCAGAGCCTATGTCTTTTGCTGTGAGAAAGAATGGTTGATGTGGAAGGTCTAAACTCATCACCAGAATCGAAAATAGACATATTAATAGACAGTCCTTCCCTAACTGTAGTTTATCGGCTGTCCTCTTGTTTCCTCATGATAAAGATTTACGACATACAGGAGTTTGCAAAAATAATTTCACTCTCTTGTTCTTGCCTCTAAAGTCTGGTGATTTCCTCTCTGTTGCGTATTTGGGTTCAGCTCTCTTGGAATTACCATGCATAGTTTTTCCTGTCATGTTGACAGGTTGTCATTGTTTTGTTCCAAACTCAGATAATTCCTTTTCCACCATTTCTGACAAAACAAATCAATATAGAACACTCTAATTGACATAGTTGGAGTTTTTAACAACTGGGTTTTTATTCTTATATTACACTATGATGCAAAGGTTTTAGAACAATAGAGACACAATCCTTGCAGGGACAACCAGGCTTCTTTAACTGACACTAAAACAGACTTTCCTCTCTCCCTCAACTTTGTTTAAATCCATATTTACACAGTAAGTATCTGAATATTTCAGCTCTGAAAAGGTCACTGATTCATTAAATTGATTAACATTAGACATTAAAAAATAGAAAAAAGATAGTTAAAGAAAGCCAAATATTATCTGGTGTCTTCTTCTCCAAATGTGAGACTTTTTTGGACGTCAGGGTGGAATCTGGACGGTGCTTAATAATGAAAATATTAGTTGATTGCAGCTCAAAAATACAACAGCACATTATTTTCTCTTGACTCTACTATGTTTGAAGTTTGGCAGCTGTTTAACGTTAATATCACCTTTTTATCGAATGTTAGTTTAACAGGTGCTAATGTCAAATGATTTATCGCGGTGTTAATCTCAACAGTGAAGGCAGTTAGAAATTTAATGTATTCTTTGCTTCAACACACACACACACACACACATATACAGTGTGAGAATACTGGCCTGAGGCTGACAAGAGACTCAACAGTGGCCCTTCCAGGGGTTTAAAGGAAGGCCCGTTGTTTTCCTGCGGTGCATCACTGTCATGTAGATGTGACCCAACGATCATCTCCTCCATTCAACCTGACGCCTTTTGTTTTAAGTCACGCCCCGTGCATATGTGTGGGACAGAGAGAAGGAGAGTGAGTCAGTGAGAGAGAGAGTGTGTGATGCATGATACGTAATTCAGTAAATGGTAAGTATCCCTCAGCATTTCCTGTCTTACTGGAAGCTCAGGCGGCGTTAGCCAGGGTTGTGACTTTAGCACCTGCTATCCTGCTGCCAGTCCCTCACTTGTCCAGACACAACAGCTTTAGCTTGGAGGAGATTACTGCTAATGTGTGTTAAGAGCATTAGCCTTGGTGGGTAATAGATTTTTAGAAAACAACAGACAATAACTTCAGGAACTGCCTTAATTAAATAAAATTGTCGGTAACAAAAAAACTTAAAAGTTTGCTGAATAAAAACTCATGTCGTCAGGGACCGTTGGTCTGAGAGTTATCAACAATATTTACATACATGTCTGAATGTTACAGTCCATAGTAGTGAAACAGCAGAGAAGTGGACTTGCTGTAGCTTATCTAAAAATCCGGAAACGAAATCTGTAACAGACTCAGCTGAGATTTTGATGATATTGTTTCTCTTTCAAAATGTGGGCACATGTTGTTGTTCTGAGTTTCATCAGTTTTGAAAATGACATGCTTGTTTACTCACTGACCTCTGCTTTGACTGGGTTGTTCATTTAATAGATTGTTAATATTCATTATAATATAAATAGTCCGCTTTCACTGTTTAGAGAACTCAAAACTGAAGGACATCTTCCTTTTCATGACCACATAACAAACATGCTTGGCTTTCATTTGATTTTGCAGGCATGGGATTGCTGAAGAAGGCTTGTATCAAGGAAAAAGGTACCTGCACACTGAATCAAGCCACAGAATTAATTTAAAAGGCAATGTTTTGTGGTTTGGAGTCAGTGTCTTTAACTTTCCCCAATATCGATGCTGACTCTTTAATAATATGCACTTGTATGTGCTGTGCTTATAATAATTACACCCCTTATTGTACAGAGGAAGGCCATCTAAAGAATGTGGATAAACTTCTTTAAACTGCTTTTGTGATTGAAAGTGCCGTGCATCACTTGGTTTCTACTAAATTCAACTGTGAGCCAAAATTCACTGGCCTCACCAGCATTCGACAAACAGAGGTTAAATTTTATTGGTGCAAAATTTGACTCAAAATAAGAATAGAATTCAGTTTTGTTTAACCCAGAGTAATACAATTTACATTGTGAGAACCTGATTGGCAAAAGTCCAAGGGTAACTATCAGAGAATGTGAATACCAGGATGAAAATATGACTCTTTACTCATAAAGCTTTTTACTTTGTACAGATCAATAAGAGAAAATAAAGCAAAAATAATTTTGCAATCTGTAACTCTTTGTGACAATTAATCTTTGTGACACACCATCAAGGACAAAACAGTTTTCTTCCAAAAGCTTTAATAGCAAACACAGATGGAGCTGAATGGATTTACTGTCCAACTCCCATCCTTCCTTTATCAGCCTAATTCTCCCACCAATTATATAGCAGTTTGTATTTGGTGGTATTACTTCACTTCATAGGGTCTTCAAAATGATATTTTCTGCCTACTTTTATTTAGCTTCTGCATCGCTGCCCTATTGTTGTGGGTGGTGTAGGAGTATTATTATGGATTTGGCCTGAGAGCTTAGCTGGTCTGCGATTCTGATATCAGTTGACCTGATCAATGCAATGCTCTAAATCCGCTTAATCACGCATGCTATTTTATTGATCAGAGGAGACTTCCATGTTAACCCAGCCTAGGACGCTTGAGGTGCCTGGGAATAAACATGACTACTGACACTTTTGTATTTGTGTCAATAAACATAAATGAAGATGCTCAATGAAAAACAATAACTAATATCATAATAATCTGGATGTCATCTGTTACCAAGAGCTGAGGCCAAACATAACCACTAAAAGTTTATTATTGCTTTGGACATCACAAGTGGATATTATATTGCAAATTGGATACTCTACGGAAACCAAATATTTTACATACTTTGGCAACCCTTGAGGAGTGATTACACCTTTGAACCTCCAAGGTAGTAGATGAAAGCAGCTCCTCATGCAGGACTGAGAAATGGACAACACTCGCTTGTCTCAGTCATCCACTGAATGTGGGACTTGAACCGTCCAACACCCTCAAGCTCACACCTGATTTGACCTCAGACTACTACCTCCCAAGATGAAGAAGGAGTTCAGTGGTTCATTTTGATGCGATGATGATGTCATGGACCATTTCTCTGACAGTGCTGCTGACTTGCACCTTCCATTAAAATTCCTTCAGAAGCTCCAAACCTCACACCACCAAAGAGTTGAACTGCATGTAACAAGACCTGTTTAAATCATCCCCTCTACCTTGGACCACAAACCTTCATCCAATTTCTTGTATTTGTGACTTCAGTCCTCATTATATTAATAGAAAATAAATCGATTAAATCGATTTTGTACTAAATGTATTTGCAGCTTGTTGTATAGAAACAACAAACCAGAAATTAACATGTGCAGTCCATTTGAATATGTTGTGACACACAGTTCATACCCCAAAATATCAAACCAAAGGAAAACCTGAGTAAATATCAAGAGGCACATGTGTATGTTTTTGTTTGTTGTTTTTACATTTTAATTTGTTCTGCTACAGATCCGCTTGCAGGTGTAATATTGTATATTAGACCCTGTGTGTTGCATATTAGCAGAAGCATGGATTGATCAGTCAAACAGTAGGTTATAAGATATGACAGAGGATGGTCATTGCACAAATAATAGGGTTTTATAGTTTAAACCATCCGCAGCATACCCCATAACAACGCCAAACACAATCACACACGGATGCAGGCTATGATAGGCAACCTAACTCAACCTGAGTACGTGCTAATAACTCATACACAATAGCTGAATAGCCAAACCACTAGTCTTCCTAAGTCTGGCCAAGTCCATCTACTCGTAGAAACACACACTCACAAGCGCACACACACACACACACACACACACACACACACACATAAACACCAGTTCAGCAGCTAAAACCTAAAGACACCCAAAATAACTCTGTCTAAACATGGATACACACATATAAATGACCAGCTTAGCCTCCCAGTCAGCCCCACAGAGCCAGGCATAGCTGTGTGTGTGTGTGTATGTGCTCACGGCGGTCAGTACTGAGGCCTTTCCCTGCGGTCAGGGAGTGTGGATGGAGGGATGGAGAGACAGAGAGGAAGAGAGAGAGAGAGAGGAAGAGGATTAGAGTGATATGGAGACAAAGAACAACAATAGTTTGTCACATTTTGTCAGAGAGGATTTTATGGAAAAGCGGATTTGGAGTCTGCCACCAACAAACAACGATCGTTATGTAATTTATTACTAAATCATTTAGAATTTGTACAAGTTTAATGACGCCTAAGTGTGTGTGTGATACTTTTAAATGTAGCGTGCATGTTCACAAAAGTAAAACATGATATAAAAAGTTATTTTAGTTTGATGCAATATAATTGTGTCGGTATTTCTTCCATGTAGTATACTCATTAACCACCTTAAAATTTAAACTGTGTGCTTAATGTCTTTACATTATTAGTCGATCTCGCTGTAAACATGGGTTTCAATAAAACCTTTGCAGCTACAACACATTAACGTAATGTTACCAGCACTCTACAGGTGCTGGTAATGACACATTCTGTCAAAAGCAGCTGCTGAACAGGATATACAGTACATGCTCAACACATTAACCCACACAACACATCGGTATTTGGAGTCTTGTGTTTTAGTTTTCTAGCTTTTACTGATCATGATTAAAAAGAAACAGAAATGTAAACACAGTCTTAACATCGCTTTAATATCAAGTGGTATCGGCCTGTATGAGTTGGAAATAAACTACAGTATATCCTTCATTCATAGTAAGGCCAAACTGATTTTGTTATTTAAAACAATGTGATCTGAATTTGAATTCTAATCTGCCTCAAAATTGAACAAAAACATAGGATAGAAATATTGTGAAAACTGCCTGGATCAGTGTGAACCTAGATACAGATCCACAACAGTTCCTCTGTCGTATAACTTCGTTGCTGTGCACTAGTTTTATGGTATTTTGTAATTAGCAATTGCAGCATTTGGGTTTTATTCCCTCAAAGGAATTCTTTATCATTTAGCCTTTTCATCAGTCACATATCATTTAATACATGAGAACGACTTGTTACTTTTTATGCTAGACTTAAAGGGGGGAGTCTGTGTATTTTGCAGTGAAAGAAACTACACTGCAGGAAATATCTTCAAACCTGACTTGTCCCTGTTGTCCTCTAAAGAACCAAAATACATATCCAGTAAGTTGATCAAATAACTAATTTGCCCAGAACATTTTATCCATTCAGTATATTATTTTTGTTATTTTACCTCTCCTCTTGATAAACCAGTGTCCGCGGCCTCTGAGATTCAAACTACTTTCATCCCACGGTTTAGTGAAAATATTAAGTCAGACCAGCAGGCAACAGGAGCTTTCGAACCACGGGCGGTGTGTGAGGTGAAACAACGAGATGGGTTTTGAAGTGAATGAAAAATGATTTAATGTTTAGAGTGACCTACTTGAAGATAGACGATATGGGCTCTAATTGACACCAGGTCAACTGCCTCCCTCTCTCCCTCACTACACACTCCCACACACACTGCTTTCTGTTTCAGCTGTCTCTCTCTCTCTCACACACACACATACATTACAGTCTCTCAGTAGCCAAGACCAGTCCAATGCAGGCCAGTGTAGGCCCAGGCTGGACAGAGAAACAGGAGCCTGTAGCGTCTGACTAGAATGATGGATGACCACCAGTCTCATATTTATAGGGTTTCTGGGAGTCAGTCTGTTCCAGGCTGAGCTACAAGTCAATAACCCTTCTATCAAGCGTCCCACAATCTCTAAATGACATGTTTCCAATTCTTGAGGAAAAAAAAGAAATATTTTATGATTTTGTGGGGCTTGAATCAGCCATTGATACAGCAGCAATTAATGACAGCTGAATGTGATTAGCAGGAGTGGAATGTTTTTATTAGTGTCCAGTATTGGCTGATTGACCCAGAACCCCAGTGGTCATTATTGTTCATTTTTGGGAATGTGTGGACATATTATGCAACAATTGTCATGTGAAAGTGCGTTTGTGCTTTTAGTGAAACTATTACCACATGATACCTTTTGTGGTGTAAATCTCTGTCTTAACAAATCCTCATTTGGGTCTGTTATTGAGTCAAAAGTCTTGTTTTCTTAAGACAAGCTGAAACAAAACTGCCAATGGAGCTGTATTATTACACTAAATCAATCACCTTATCTAAGCATTTCTAAAATTGAAATTTTTACATTGATACTACTGCAGCAACCGCCATTATTCATCGGTTGGCCATTTCTGGAATACAACAAATAGAAAAGCCAAGCCTGCACAGGGTGGTCAAGAGAGGTTTAAAATGCTCTGATCTGTTTGACCAGGGACCTTTGTTGACCTTTGCATGGCATGTCTTCCCTCATTTCCTGTCACATCTCCTGTTTACAGTCATTAAGACAAAAAGGACATTAGGAGAATGCTTGACTTTTTAATATTGTAAAGGATTCTGTAAAGATGGTTTCGTTATTTTGGAGTGTACCAGACTTATTAAAGGCCATTCTCTCAAGAGCTGTCAGTCAGAAATGTTGCGCCATTGTTAGCTTTCCTACTATCAATCTAGGTTTTGAGATTTTCTAAAGACTAACAACATTAAATCTGTTTTTGATTGATGAGATATATATAGATATATAGGAGAACTTTATCATACCATCATTTTTGACTGTGGCCCTATTTCTGTTACAGTCATTGCAGAAACAGTTCTTTGCCTTTCCAGATAAAGTAGAAATTCTGTCCTCTAGATAATAGAAAAGTAGTTATTAACGTTGATATAAAGCATTTACAGGTCTGTGATGGGATGTGAACTCTGGTTTCCACATGCTTCCATACCTCACACTGCAGATACTGGGCTGATAAAAACTGAAATGTCTTTGCAGTCTTTTGCAGGCGTGAACAATTCTGTTTCGTTCTGTTTGACCACCGCCTGAATCAGGTAGGAATCAGTCCTGTCTCTTTTTATCATTAATTCCTTGAAATAACAATTTAAATTACATAACTGGATTTTGAAACTGCTGTTTGAAAAGAGGTTAAGAGATGGAGAATAGTGTTGTTGTCGTAGTAAGGAGACTGGTTTCCCAGGGTCACGATACAAAGTGGCCGCATTGATAACTTTGGTCCTTTCAGATATATGAGCAATAGCGACATGTATTGCTGCTCTTTTTGACTGCGAACTTGTTAATTGGTGTATCATGCTGCTGCCCAGTGTTGGTGTTGTCTCTCTGTTGGGATCTGTTTGGGTTGACTGCAGTTGAGATCGAATCTAATTATCCTTGGGTCTCTTAGGACAGGGTCTGACTGTCCTTTGATCCCTTTCGGATCAGGCCTCTTTTTAAATATTTGGGTTGAACATATTTTCTGTTTCCTACTGAATCCAAAATTTTGGATTCCCTTTGAGCAATGAAACACAACTAATTTGCACTTTGCTTCAAGTTTATGCCATCTAACTGGGAAAGCGACCAGTACAGCTTCACTCTACCTACAGTTTGATTTTCAGTGTTTAGGCGAATCCTTTGATTACTTCACACATTTGGTGTTTCATCTTGACCAACACCTTAATGACCTTGTAAACAACTGTGGAAGTAGATTTTTAAAAATGACTTCATTATTCTTCCTCTAGTAACCTTGAGGCACATGATTATGCATCCCAAACAAAATAAAAATCTGCTGAAGTTAAGAGGCCGCAGATGGGCTTCGTGACTGCAGAAGAGAAAGGAGTGCAGGTGTCAGAAAGCGATACCAGATGATCAGCTCCCTCCATGACATTTTCAACCCCTCTGATTTACTCGCGTGCGGCGAGAAAACTGCGTCACCGCACATCTGAACAGTAGCTGCGATGACATCTAATCAGATGCCAGAGGAGGCGGCTGGTGTCCGACAGAAAACACTGATTCCCCACGGCTGTATTGTCACTAAATACCGCTTCTCTCTATGGATGTAAATGATTTAATTTGAGCGCCAGATGTGGGGTTTGGGTCTGCTAGTGCTCGTTGAGCGAGATAGAGGAGGAAGAGGAGAGACAGGGAGGAAGAGGTGAGAAATGACAGGAAGGAAAACAACTTGGCAGACCGACAGCCAACAACAGCAGGCATGACAGAGCTCTCAAAACACCATGATTGTGTGTGTTGATGGCAATATTGTGTGCAAGTGTTTTTCCACTTGTCATGACAGCTGAATGAAAATCAATCTGCTTCTACATCTGCCATCTTAGTGTCGGGGAGCGCAGATGGGCCTTCCCCTGTCACACTGAGCTGGCTGGCAACCGACCAGCACAAGTCCTCACCTGCTTCCCACCTCTTTTCTAATCTCACCTCTTCTTCTCCCCTCCCTCCTTCTTCCTCTCCTCTCCTCTCCTCTCTCTCCCTCTCTACCCCTGTCTTCTCCTTCTCTCATAATCAGATGCCAGGCACTGAGGAGTTTTTCCTGCGTTGGTCTCAGAGTCACTCTGGCCAGATGTTTGGGGCCTTTTGAAACTGTAATCCTGGGCTCTAATCACCTCATTAGCGACTCCGAGGCCCCTGTTGCAGCTCTGAATGCTTAGAATTAAGCGTTTTTAGATAACGTTTTGTAATTGGCCATCGTTTAAGCCGGAGATCACACACAATCTACCGGTCCTAACATGACGGATCATGAAACCGAGACAGATCTCGTCCATGTGTGTGTTGTGCGCCCGCGTTCCTTGCCCCTCCGTCCCGTTTGGTTTCTCTCCTCATGTGTTACCAGTGTGCTTGATGCTTTATGATTTGCCCATCAGATTAACAAGCACTAATACGTTCTCTCTGCTGCAGTTTGTGTCGTGTCAGGCTTCCGCTATCCTCTCTCTCTTCTCTCATCTCCCAAGCCCATCTCATCTCTGGCGTGCTCCATTAGCTGGTATTTAACTCTTAAAGCAGCCGACCACCAGTCGAAGGCCACTTAATGTCATCTCCTTCCTCCCTTCTCCTCTCTGCTCTCCAGTGGAGTCATCTACCTTCCTCAGTAAATAGCATTAACTAGTCCTGCATAGAAATCTGAGGCCATATTAGTGTATCCTCCCTCTCAGCTATTGCCAGGCTTATGAGTCCCGTCGTTGGAGATGATGTAGCTAAGTGGATATTTTTTTCTCACATCACTCCAAAATGGGGCTCCAATAACCCCAACTGTCACAGATGAATATGTAAATTCTGCGTATGGAGTCTCCCTCATTTTTTAACCGAGCCAGAAACTAAATCTGTATTTTAGAAGATATTGGATGTGGAAATTCAGCTCATCATCACCGCCTTACCCCCCCTCCTCAGCGATGGGCCCTTGCTTTCATTTCGGATAGAAGGCCGAAGGCAAATATTGGTGTTCTCTACTGTGGAAATTGAGGCTGTTGAGGCAACAAATAGTTTCATCTGCCAGTTCTTCCACATCTTTATTGCTTTAGTGTTCTTCTTTCAGGAGTTTTTGGTTTTTCTTTCAGTTTAATTCTGTTTGAGCTTTCACTTCTGTTTATTTCATGGTATTCATAAAAATGAGAATCCACATGAATTCTAACTGCATTCTGATTTATTTCTTAACTTAATTTCTTACTTAAAGCCTTTAAGAGTTGGTTGGAAACCTTGAGATAATTTTGGTGCAAAATGGTTTGAGGTCTTAATGTTTGTTTACTATCAGATCAATACTTGAGTCACAATCTAGGGGTCTGTTGAATGAAGGAACAACTTTTGGTGTTTTTACATAGTTAACAAAAATATTCAAGTGAAACTATCTAAGAAGTTTAGAGGAGAAAATCAATATTAGACTGCTACAACTCAAAGACCCCATACTTTGTGTAGTGTGTGACAAAAGGTGAACTGCTTCATTTAGATCTCACAATTCAAAATATTTTCTCAAAAAGCGGTCAAGTCTTAAACTAATGTCTCAAATAAAAAGCAATGAATGCAAAAATCCTTTGTACCTTGTGCTGTCACATTTCTTTTTTAGATGTGAGGTTCATCTTGACCTTGGACACCAGAAATAAAATTTCATTTTGCTATATTGTGGGGTTTCAATGACACCCAGTGCATCTCACATTTTCGAAGGGGCAGTGCAGACAGAAATTTAAATCAAGTTTTGGTTTCTGGTTATAAAAAAAACAACACTGTGTTATTATGATTTTTCCCCGTGGTTACAGTTTTATTTTCTCATGTTGAGCTACGTGCCTCTGTCAGCAGCTATGTGGCCTCTAAACTTGCATATATGTTTATTACTGAGTTTTCATTGCATTTCAAGTCCTCTCCTTTCCAGTGCTGAGACTCACTAAAACCTTGGATTAGATTGACCCTGCAGCTTCTCAGCCCCTTGCTGCTGCTGGGCTGTTATTGTTCAGACTAATGACTTTCCGACAGCATCAGGTCTCTCGCTGACAGGGATGACAACAGCATCAGGCCACATCCGGTCACTTACTGCCCTGTTAGATACCAAGGCCACCCTGCAGAAACATTTCCTAGAGTGTTGTTTACACTCTCTGATGATTCTCTTAATCCTTCAGATCCCTCTGTCTCTCTTCTTTTTTTTTCAACGCTTCTCTGTATGTTGCTTGGAAACCCTGGTGTCTCATCTGAGGGTTTAGAAACAGAGTGGTGGTTAGTGATAGAGGCCGTTGGTGTGAAAATATAACTGCCACCAGCCCTCACCCACCCAGAGAGAGAGAGAGACAAATCAATCAATAACCTGCTGATTTGTTCCACGTCCTTATGGCTAATTTAATTGCTGGTCTTTTTTAATATCTGTGGAGTGGTTTGGGGAGGGGTGTTGAGGGAAGATAAATAAGCTGAGGCAGAGGATGTTGCAGAGTTGAGGAAGGAAAGGAGCAGCAAATTTTTGTGTTTGTTGTTTTATTATTTATGTTGTTTTTAAGCCCATGCGATGGCGGGCGCTTTGAGGGCGTTTCAAAGACACAGCTCTGTTCCGACAGCCTTAGCCTCTGCAGGTGTGTGTTCAAGTGTGTTGCAACCACAACCTGCCTCCATTGGTTTCATAACTCTAGCAAACACACACACAGGAGGGAGAAGCAGAGGAGAGCAATCCCTCCACACAAATTATCAGAAAGAAAAAGTTTAATTAGCAATATAAATGCCAGGCGGAGAACATTATGTGCAATTGTCTTGCTATCTTTCCAAAGAGGTAGTCTTTTTAAAATGAATTTGCTGTATTAATCATCTCCTGAAATATTTTTGATCACTGCATTAATAGTTTTGCGTTGGGGGCTGTGTTTTTTGAGTATTCATTGACATAGGTGATTGCCTCTTAATTATGACAAGCGTCCTCTCTATCCCAGCGCCTATTAATTCCTGTGTTGTGGGCGTCGCCGCAGCCCTTTGCCTAAACCCTATCTACTAATTACTTCTCTAATTGAATTTGCTCTCTGTTGCCAGGCTGTTTTTTAAGTGGCTGTTGTTGCGGGCCTCTGACTGTGTCTTGTGTGACAGCTAACCTTTCGCTGCCACACTGATAGAACAGGATGCTCTCTCTCTCTCTCTCTCTCTCTCTCTCTCTCTCTCTCTCTCTCTCTCTCTCTCTTTCTCCTTTCTGCTTTCTCTGTGTCTCTCTCTCTTTCTGTATGCATGTCTCAACTTCCTCTGTATCATGCCTATACCTCCAGACCTATGTAGTGTTTCGAGTATAAATGAAGGAGGAAATTAATTAATGAGGCGGTGAACAATTACTCGCCCCTCCCAACCGCCGCTGCTTACCGCCCTGCTGTCATTGGTTCAAGCCTCTGTAGGATTGTTGTGACTAAGAGCCGCCAGTCTTCAACCACCAATTCAAGATGGCATGTCTTTGGCGGGATGATAAATAGCATACAGGCGGTTGTTGCTCCTTTTTCCATCAAAACAGAGCTCATCGGACACAGCTACGTCAACTTTATTCTGGCTTGACGATGTTGAATCTCTTTAGATGTAACCATTTTTGCACCATGATAATAATCTGGTCTGCTTGTCTGCAATATATATATTGATCTCAACAATTCAAACATAGCTCAAAATGTTGCTTTTTGTGAAGGCGATGGAAAATTCCACTGCGCCGTGACACAGTTTCATCTTGATTCAAATATGCCGTTAGTGCTCCTACGTTCATCTTAACTAAAACTGCATTTTGAATTCAGTGATAAAGAATTGATAATGAATCCTAAATATTTGTGTTCTTCATGATCATTATTTGCTGATCAAGAAGCTTCTGCTATTGTCAAATAAATCCAATCTGCATACATGAACTCATATCAACTGAACATCTTTATTCTTATACCATTTTGCACACAGGAGAACTTTACAGAACAAAAAAGAAAACTAGAACAAAAGGAGGAGAATTAGAAAATGAAAAGCATTTACTGGATTAAATATTTAAGGTTACTAAATATACTGATAAACTATTTTACTGGAAAAAGCTGTACTGTTAAATGAATTGTGGTTGCTGTTTACTGCATGTCTTGGAGAAGAAATGAAATATTATATATGTAGCTTTGTTAATGTTAACTAAAGTCACCAGTGGTGACAATGAGATCAATAGTCTTATTTGGGTCACAATAATTCACTGATGATCGTGTTTGGGGTTCATTTTAAACACAAATATTGGCGAGAAACTGGCTGCTGCTTTTGGATTGATTACCACAGGCAATACCAGCAGTTACAGACCTTGCTTCAAACTCTCACCACTTTGGTCTTCACTGAGTCTCAAGTACAAACAAGAAGCTTTGTGTGTGCATCCTTTTGTTTGACAATTGAAGGCACGTTTCTCTCTTTGTCCTTGATGGAGGTCTGGTGAGTTAATGGAAGAAGAAACTTTTATAAATATCCCAATCTGCTATTTCACCACACACAGCTCAAAAGAAGATGGATATTTTATTTGATTTAACTAAATAATAAGGTTCCTTCAAAAGGTTGGTATGGAGCCACCTGCATGGTATTTGTGAAAAAAAATTAAGAGAGTTAAGAATTTAACAAAACTACTGCAGATTATTAATTCAAAATACTAATGTGACTAAGCTAAAAAAAGCTGCACAACTCTTTAGTTTGAATGGATGCTGCAAAAGGACACATACAGACATAAAATGTCACAAAAGTAGTGACAGTCTTTCTGAGTGTTATTAGTATTTATTTAATAAACTTTTTTGTTACTTCTCTCATTTTACAAACTCTCTACCTCCATCTTGTTATTTTGGCCAGTCAACTTAACCGTTACAATAAATATCCACCTTTCATCTGCATAAATTCTATACTGGTAGCTCCGGTGTGGATGAAGTTTTACCAGTGGTAACGGCCTTGTGGTATAGTTTGGTAGTTTATCGTTCCTGTCATTGATAGTGAGTGAAGTGAAGGAAGATGTGTAATAGGAAAATATGGATTCTCGTTATGATGTCCTAGAGCCTCATACACACTATTAACAACTTCTGGTTTGGTCAGGCTGCCAGATGCATTATTTTAATGTGTCTAAAAATACTCAAACCTTTTGGCTGCAACAGTATGTGGTGCAACATTACTGCTCTCATTATCGACCATTTCAGTCAAAACCTTCTTCTTACCTCGTCCCAACTCCTCACACCTCACCTTTCTCTCCTTCTCAGTTGTCTTTGTGAAAACTTTCTCTACGTCTCTCTTGATATTGATCCTCTCCCTCTCCATCCATCACAGTTTCCTCTCACCTCCTCTGCCCTCTATTGATCCCCGCCCTTTCTCTCTCTCTCTCTTTCTCTCTCTCTGCTTGCTGCTATCTGGCTCGGCCTTTGTCTTCTGCTCGAGGTTGAGGTTTATTCTGGCTGCTACATTGATGACAGGCCTCTGGCTCCGCAGCCTTCAATGCGTCCCCCTAATCCCACCTTTGTTACTCAGGAATGTTCTGTCTCTCACACATACACACACACACACACATCCATACATAAGTTGTCTGCTACACAGTGTGTAAAGTAAAAAGGGGCAACAAGGATGTTGATCCCAGCTTTCTATTTGTTGGGAAAGCCATCTATCAATCAAAAAGGTCCTGCTGTCTGTGTGTTTTTGTATATGTGTATGTGTGTGTATGTGCATGTGCGATTGTGTACGTGGGTCTTGAGTGACAGGCCCGAATCGTGGCTGAGGACGTTTGATAAGCTTGTATTGTCGGTCGTCGCCCCCCACCCACCTCCACCCTCCAACCTCCCTACACACCTCCACCTCGATAAGAAATACATTCGACTAGAGCTGATAACGGTGTCAGGAGCAGCAAAGCCCCACTCTAAAGACACACACACACTCACACACCACGCCACGGGAGAGGTGTCTTTCTTCAAACACCTTGGCTGTAAATGATACTCTCAACAAACAGCGATGACAACACCACTCAGGAAAAAAAAAGATTCAGATATCGTGTGTGTGTGTGTGTGTGTGTGTGTGTGACAGAGGGTGTGTTTATAGAAATGATGATGTGTGATATGGCTGGAGATATGTGCTAGGCTTATTGAATAAGGTCTTACTGATAGAAACACTGTGTGTGTGTGTGTGTGTGTGTGTGTGTGTGTGTGTGTGTGTGTGTGTGTGTGTGTGTGTGTGTGTGTGTGTGTGTGTGTGTGTGTGTTGGCAGACAACTTAGAAAAATACATAGGCTTAGAAGCAGTTGAGGCAGAGTATCAGACTTAACAAACAACACACTGCTCTCAAGACGACTGACAGCTGTCTGTGTGTGCCCGGATGTGAACATACAGTATGTGTGTGTGCCTACATGAGGCGTTGCTGAATTCAGTGTGCAACAAGCTACTTGAATTCAGGTGGAGCATTGAACATGTGTGGTTCTTTGTCCCCAGCTTGTACAACGGGTTTACAATAAGATCTGAATCTTCAAATGTCTCTCTACAAAATTATATAGTCACCCAGCTTAGAAGGCCAACACCAGGCATGTAAACCCTGCAGGCAAATGGTGTTTTAATCGAAGTATAGAGCAATTACCTCAATTTTATCATCACCAAGTAGAGGAATGTCATTTCTGTGAGTAGAATTTCATCACCCTGGTGAGAAAACATCATCACCGTTTAGAAAGGTCATCACTATGCAACAGAGGCATCATACTGTGACAAAAATGTCACCACCATGACTGGAAACAACATCAGCAACGACAGAAGCCAAATGCAGTGACATGATCAGAAACAATTTAGTATGAACTCTGGCATACAACGTCAGGCTATTACCTGGTAGGAACCTGAGATCTGAGGTTTGTTTTCACAAAATTAATGTTTGAACCATTTCTAGTTTTTTGACACTTTGGACAAGTCAAATGCTGTACTACAACAAAGTTTTGATTCATTGGAAATGGATAGAAGAAAATTTACTGGAAAGTGTTTGATAAAAGATTAATAATTTAAAGTAAAAATCTGATGGACAGGTTACAAAATGTGAGGGTCTGCATTCTGGTAAATGCAGGTATTTTGAGTTTAGACACTTGGTTGAACAAAACAAGACATTTGATGACATATATGTTGGGAGGATATGATGGCCGTTTTTCACTGCTGGCTCTGATGTTTCTCCATTAAACAGTAATATAATTGACACACTGACAAGTAATGAAAAATTATTAGTAGTTACAGTCTAAAATAATATTGGTTTACTGTTGATTTGAACCATGTTCCTTCGATGTCTCATTATATTTGGGTGTGACCAAACTGAAGCTTGATTGACTAAGGCTGTTTGTTTTCTTTTATTTCTTCTATAAGTGAATTCCCAAATTCTGATTTGTAAAGTAAATACATGGTCAATTTTATTGTTCATGTGTTGAGGTAGAGATCAGTTTTGTGAGATCGAAATTATCAGCATAACTCAACCTGATTTCAACCTCAAGCGATGTTGAAATGTGTTGAACTGATATAAGACTGGGGTATATACCATTCCTCATAACAATGTCTCCAGCTCTAAGTACAGGCGTAATGCAAGATGCACTGAGGACACATTGAGATCTGATCCACTCAGAGTAGTCTGGACAGTACATGGCCACATTCTTTTGTAATTATATGTGTGAATGTGTTGGCCACACTGAACTGATAAGTAAATGGAAGTATGTACTTCTTTGTACTCATTCTGCTAGTTCTCGTCGATTTAGCTAGCTTAGTAGTCCTTCCAAAATTTTGAAGAGTGCATCAAACATCTGCTGTGATTTGGTTTTGCCTGGAACAAGCGAAATGGACCTCTGTATTGTTTGGTTTCTTCTTCTTCTTTTAATTTCAGCAGACTATGTCGCGGAGGTGCATTTCTGCCTCCCTTGATTAAAAACAACTTAACGTCATTTGGTCTTTGTAAACAGAAATTATGCATGGATTTATTTGCATATAAGAGCAGTGAAATCAGATCCTGAAAGTGGCCACTGGAGTCGCATGTTAATGCAAGAGTATGAAGACCTATGACACTACAGTGAATCACATGGGTTTATGAAGAAGCTTCAAAATAGTTTTAGCTGGATTCAGTAAAGGCTCTTAATCATGAACTAGATATGCTGCAGTGGCTGTTTTGACGGTTCAGGTATGACAGATGATAATCAAACTTTTGGGTTTGTTATCAAAAACACAGCTTTTGGTTAATTGTTTGAATTTAGTTGAACATAATAAAATCTAGGGCTGTGTGTATTGTGTTTTAATCACACAGGTTGTATATGCAGCTTCTCCTACGACTGGTTTTCATTATGCCTTCATGCATTCAGAATGCTCATATATGTCAATTTAAAACATGTTCGATATAAAACTGTTGCTTCGCCATACCTGTAAATGGTTTATAGCATGATTGAAGAAGAAAAAACTGCTGGCAAAGCGAAAGAGTTTTACAGATTTCCTCTAGGGTAAAAGCTCTTTTGTTTGACATTTGATTACTAGTTCAACATTGTGACAAATACATAAGTGTCAAAATGTTATAAAAATGTGTACATCATACGTCATATAATGTAAGCTACATTGACATAATGAAATTATAATAGGAAGAGGAACATAAATGTTGCCAGATTAAATGCTTTAGATGATGATTGAGGATTAAGGAAATCACAGAATAAAGAAAAAACTAAATATGAACTATGCTGAAAAAGTTGACGGTACACAGTGAACATAAAGATAAGATAAATAAGATATTACTTATAAAAGCACAAATCTGTTGAGAGAGACAGGAGGTTGACAACATCAATATGTGAATATTCTCTGTAGAAAAAGAGGTAGAAAGATGGGGAAAAGAAAACTGGTTGGACACACACACAACATTTGCACGAATTAGTCCATTACTGCGGTGAAAGAACAGTGACCTGTGAAGAATTTCAGGAATGGGGCTGGTGCACGAGCAAGGGAAGGCGAGGAGATAAAGGAGGAAGAAGCGAAAGATAAAGAAAGGTAGAGTACCAGGGCAGGAGAAGAGGTTGTGCGTGTGCATTAACGGTGTATGGTGAAGTTAGTTTTTGTGTTGTGTGCAGTGACTAGGGGCTAAGGAGTCAGGAAGAGGGGGAGGAGGAAATCAATGGCAAGTACAGCAGCAGCTGGCCCATTGTGTACAGTATAGCTGCTATATTCAAAGAAGAGCACTTCAAGATGATGCAGCCAAATGGTGAATGGACTCCAAAGATCATTTTATTGATTTTGACTAGTCAATAGAAAAGAGGAGGTTGAGATATAAGTGTAAGTGTGTGTGTTGGGGATGTGTGTCACAGGGCCAATACAATACCCCCATAGCCCCGGCTTTTTGTCCCTGTCCACACATTAACAACACACCCTGTCCTCACTGCTTTTCATTTACATTAGTGCCTGGACGGGCGAGCGAAGGACACAGACACAGAGAGGAGAGAGAGAGAGAGAGAGTTTTCCATTAAAGAATTGGTCTGGCAGCAGATGCTGGCATTGTTTGGGTTCGGGAGCCCGTATTTGAAGTATTGGGGCTGATGATGTGGTGCAGCCGATTGAGTCATCTAGTTTTCCACATCAGAGCTAATAGGTGTAAAGCTGTTATGAAGATTGGATTTTTGGTTGTCTGTGTGTTTGAGAGAGAGAGAGAGAGAGAGCAGAATGATTTTTAGGTACTCTGAAATTATTGAAGTCTCCAGCCCAAAAGATTCCAGCTGTGTTGAAGTCCGAAGCCCTTAAATTGACCAAAAAGAAACGACAAAGTCATACCAAAAGCTATTTCACTGTTTGTGGAGCCTTGTTAGCTGGATGTCAACAGAGCCAGAGTGAACAGATGGGTCATAGTGATACAGAGATATTGGTGAATGAGACTCTCAGTGTGTACATATGGATTTACACACAAGACCTACACATTAAACTTTCACATATAATACCAAAAGAGATAAATTATAAAGTGAAAAACATACTGAATAGTGGCATCAATATTGACTTGTGTTTTTAATAGAATGCCATGGTTAATTTCACAGTGAATTTAATGTTTCATATTTGAGTGCTGTATTTTCATGACAGGTTTCAGTGGTTAAAAAAAAATTAGCAACTGGTTGGTACACTGGCTGACAGAATAATGAGCTTGTGTGTGTGTATGCACGTGCGGGCGTGTGTGTGTTACATGATAAACCGTGGCAGCGAGTGATCATTTGATTCTATTAGATGGTGTGTGTATCACAGAGCGACATGGCAGCGCGAAATGCAGCAGATGTTAACTGTAGGAGGCTAAAACATAACAGCTTGGAGCCTTTCGGTAGAGGGCAAACACACACACACATGCGCACACACACACACACACACACACACATACAATGATCATCAGTGGAATGCAGACATGAAATGATACGACCTGGCACAGAAGTCTGAACATATTCTCATATTATAATACTGTATGTATCAAACAGTGAATCACACATTCACACATAAACATTTATGCAGCATATAGAGATGTTTACAACTGTTTCGTGTGCCAGTTGAAGAAGCTCTCAAATCATTTGCTTATATAACAGCAGCAGAACCACTCACAGAAAATACTCTTTTATAAGTAGCGATTCTTTAATTTATACCTAAGTAAGAGTAGAGAAGTATCAGCTGCAATATGCAGCATATTAAGTATCAAAGTATAAGAGCTTGGCTCCTTTCAGAGTAATATAATATTGATGCAGTAGTATGTAAATTTTATGTAGCTGGTCGAGGTGGTGAAGTCCAGAGTGTACTTCCTCGTTTGCACAGCTTTGTTGTAAATTTGGCCATGCCTGTGAGAGTTGCTCACCGTCCACAGCCCACATTGTCGGTGTAGCCTGTGTGTACAGATGGTATACGCAGAGTTTGCAGACACCAAGTATATGGTAACCAGATGTGTGCGTGTGTGTATGTGTCCATTTTGGACAATATCTTGACCTTGAGTCTGAGTACACTGAAACAACACTGGGTGTTTTAATCTTCAGTAATGGGTAACATTTTGAAAGCTTGTGTCATGTTTTATATGCAAAGTTAGAATGTGGAAAATATTTTAGTGAGTATATTAGTTTCCATCCAAATGCTATTGAAATTTTAAGCAATTTTCCAAAACGTTGGCAAAAGTAAACTGATCAAACAGTGTGATGCAAAAATTATTAACTGAGTGTAAAACAGTAAAATAACAGAACTGTTTTCACTGCAGATATTTTGATTTGATGTAGTGTGAAAAGCAAAGGTGTTACTAATGACATTAACATTGGCTTAATTCCATTTAAGTATCCCAATAAGCCATGACAGTGTGACAGGAAACTGAAGCAGTTAAATGGAGCTCAGCCATCAGTAATTTCATTATTTACACCTGTGATTTTCCTACTGTGACGTGGAAAATCCTCCTGTGAAAAAAGACTACTAAAAACACACCAGAGTTTAAAGAATCTAAATTTTTAGTTTGTCAGACACCCCTTTCATCTTTCATCTGAGTGCTTTCTGTCAGGTGGAGGCTGATAGTGGAGGGTGGTAGAAACATGTGATGCTACATCCACAGTAGCAGAAGTGAAAGCATGTCCTGCAGTGTCATTACCTAGAGAAAATATATTTGACATCACCATTAATCACATCCTCTCGTAATCAATACTTTTTCACCTCAGGCAACCAACAAAAAACCTATGAAAACCTTGCAGTATTTATTTCTGATATTTATGGTTACAAATCAAAGCTTTTAATGCACAAATTCCAAATGCACATACATGTTTGGTATGGATACTCCTACGGGGCCTCTGACATGACCTTTCACACACACATGCATACACACACAAAACACACCCACACACAGAGTTAGGCAAACAGTCTTGATTTATTTTCTCGTGGATCCCGACGCATTTCTACGTCCTTTATGAGCTGGTTGTGAAATTCAACAGGTGCTGTTTAAATAGGATGGAGACGGGAGTGTGTGTGTGTCTGAGTGTGTGTTCAGGGAGTGTTAAGTCACTACTTGCTCTGACCACAGTGTTTGAGGCTGTCCTGAAACACACACACACACACACACACACACAGACACACACACACACACACACACACACACACACACACACATTATCAGTGAGGTGCTAGGTTTCTCAGCCTGAAGATAAACACTGAACATTTATGACTTCTTCACTTTACAGCTCATTGACTCTGTGATTCTGACTGTTAGACTTTCTGAGGGCCTGCCGGAGACTGTAGGATGAAATAACTGTGTGTGTGTACATGTAGACAGGTACTGCAAATATTCTCACTCAATCAGTAACTGAGAATTTTGTGTTGTACAGAAGTAAAATAAGTATTGTGTAATTTTTTACAGGCTGGGTCTTGTACACCTGAAGGTTTACCAAAACATTCACTGTTATGGGACAGAAATGAGCTCTGTTGGATTCCGTTTTAAAATGTATTCCAGTTAACCCAAGGAAATATGAGCCTCTGACAGATCAAGTAGTGTCTGAACTTGCTTAGCAAAAGCAGGTATTTGAAGGCCTGAATGAAGGTGAATTTTCATAACTGCTGGTCTTGTATCAGACTGAAAACAGTACCATTTGAACTTCATTATATGTTAAAAATAAATAAATAAATAAAACAGTTTATTTTCTCATCCTAAAGATATTCTCTCTGCGCAGTCAGCAAAGTCTCTTGGTGAATTCTTGGAGGTCTTTCTTTCCCTGTTTAACTTGTTTTGTAAACAGCTGCTAAATAGACAAGAAAAAGGGGAAACAGAGCAAACCTCAAATATTTACATGTATGTAAGGAGTGTTAGTTTCTCAAGCTGATGTCCTGCAGTAAATATGACACCAGACTGTGATGGTAAATAGACGACTTAGACCGACAGATGACTGGTGGCAAACGTGAACTGTGTTTAGTCTCCAGATGTTTTGTTGTCTGCTGTTTTGTTTTTGTTTTTTTATTTCCTTTGCACAGATTGTACAACTTCTTCTGTTTGTGTTGTGTACAAATTAGAGCTGTGATGAGTTGGTTAGTTAATTGTAAGACTAAGAAAGAAAATTAATTGGCAAGTGCTTTTTTGTCTTAACATTATAGTGAATTGAAAATATTTTGGTTTTAGACTTTTTGTTGGACAAAACAAGACATTTCACATCCTTTTCAGCTCTAGGAAACTAACCATTATGCGATTCATTGAGAAATTTAATTGGAAGATGAATCAGTTATGAACAAGAACATTAGTTGCAGCCTTAGCGCAGATTACTTCTTCTTCCCAGGACTATAATGTGAAGATTGCAGCAGAAAGGTTGTTATGATGGTAAGTAAAAGTAAAATGACATAAGAAGAGAGGAAATGTAATGAACCTGGCTACAGAATGAATGCATCAATGTACCTATATATGTGTGTGTCTCAGTGTGTGTGTAGCCAGGGGAATGTCCTGGTATGTTACCAAAGCAGAGTCATTCCCTTGCTAGCCATCCAAGTCCATCGCAGAGGTCTGATCCTGCCATGATCATCTCCAGACCTGGATAAGTATCAAAAACTCCTCTCCTCTGTCCTCACTAATCAGACACCAGGCTCAGTCACTTTGTCAGAAGACTAGCCAACATACTCTCAGTGTGGACCACTGCTATCTGTGTGTGTTTCTGCCAAGCTTAAATCTTCCTGCTTCTCCTGTTGCCTCAGTGCCTCTTTACCCTGGTGATCATGGCTTATATTCTCCCCCACACACATACAAAATACTGTAGTAAGCCTGAACATGAATGTGTTTGGTTGGAACTGACAGCATCAGACACTTGTGTTTGAAAGTATTGTTCAGGTTCTTTCACAAGTGCTGCACTTTACTCAGATTTCCATGTCTGAGTGGGCATTCAGACTGACAGTAATGCTTAGTTAAAGGGTACAGGAGAAAATGAAACATAATCCAGGAAGTCCAGTTTGAGTAACACCAAAAAGACTGCACAGACTGTGACTGTGAGATTTTGCAATTATGGAAAGTTACCACAGCCACAATTCCATCTAATGTCAAAGTGATCGCAAGATAAACAAATTCCACTGCATGCATGCGTTAATTGGCCAATGTAGTTACACTGCATTGTGTTGTGGCAAAAGCTTAGTCATGTGAGGCATTGTTTTGAATCATCGCTAATGTTGGCCTGAGGAGCAGTAGCTGAAGTGGGTGGCGTCTAATCTTTGTACTTTTAGAGAACACAGAACTTGTATTACAAAGAAAACAATTTGTAGTCCACAAGGTTTATCATTCAAGAGCCAAATACAAAGACTGTAGCATTGGGACTGTGGTTTAGGGTTGGGATTACACTTTCCATCAGAAATAAAAGTTTTATCCTCTTCAGTTTCACAGCCACTACACATCTACAAGTTCAAAACTGTCATTGTAGTTTATTCAAGTGTAGTCAAGTGCTCAATCTTCTACAGATATTCAGTTGACTTACAGAGCAAAATGGTGCTAAATATATGAAATTTCCCATCTGGGGAAATTTTGCAGCCAGTAAGATTGGCATCAGACGTTGGAGTTTTTATTTTATACACCCACTATATTTTCAGTTAAGCTTTTAAACAAATGTATTATACAGACTATGAATTGAACACTGCCATACACGGTGCAATAATACACTTTTTCCAACTTTGAAGCTACTTAAGGGGAAATTTAAGGTCAACACTTGAGTTCAAGTGGTTCAGTGTGTAACAGTTTGGGATAAATAGTTCAGAAATAAATGTCATCAGTCGGTGTCCTCACGTGTATAGTAATACAAACGTGTGTATGTATCTGTGTGTGCAGGCGTGTGTGAAGGTATCATCCCGGCTTGGTAGCAGCTAGCTAGCGGCTAAATGACTCTCCACACTTCATTAGTGGCGACGAGGTGAGCTGCTCATCTCCTCATTGTTAGCTAGCGCTAAGCTGCAGTAATCCCAAACAAAGGGCCAGGGCCTCGCAGCAGCCTGCGCGGATTAGACCGCTTTCTAGAAACATCCGAGAGAGATTCATTCTCATTCAAATTGGCCTCTAAACAAAACCAGCGGTGGCCGGGAGAGAGATGAGAGAGGAGAGAGGAGAGAGATGAGTGTATGATGGAGTGAGTGTGAAACATCTTATATGTATACATGTGTAATATAACTGCAGTTTGTGTATGTGTGTCTGTGTGTGTTGAGACCTAGAGAAGGTTTTCTTACAGGGGTAGATGCTTCAGAATCAAAGGGTGTGCGAGAGAGAGGCATAGAAGTGGACTGTGAGTTTGAATTTGAGCCTAGAGTATATTTAAAATGATTAAAAAGCATGTTATCTCACTTACTTATGGTATCTAGCCATGCACATAGTTTTGTTTTATTAGTTCAGGTTTTGAGATATCTGCGGCTAAGACTTCTGGCGCCACCCCAGGACAATGGGTGTCGATGGCATTTCAGGTTTGGTGCTTGAAACTTCACCTGAGCGTTAGCATTAGACAACACATCTAATGCTCAGGTGCTTAGCAAAATAAAATAATGTATTCTGCAGATTTTCGCAATAGTTCACAGTTCTAGTATAAAGATGTTGTCATCAATTATTGTAAATTTGATACCTGGCAAAGATCTATGTCTGAAATTTTGCAGCTCTGATATTCCCTGTGCTAACAGTGAGCATGAATTGAACCCTTTCTTTCACAAAATAACATTTTAAAAGTTCAGCAGTAGCATGTCACTGTCCCAGGATAGTATGTTTCATGGGGAATATTTTTTCAGTAAAACTGACTAAACAGTCAGGTGTGTGGATTTTAGTCATGCTTCCTTTTGGAAGCTGTAAAATATTCATGATTCATTCAGAGAGCATACAGTATTTTCCTCTTAGAAAATTATTGCGTTCACAAATCAGATTCAAAGACCTTTTCCACTGCAGAGCTAATAACATTAATGATGGTTCAGCTCCACTTCAATGCAATGCAGCAATTAATAGTGATATTGCTTACACCTGTGGTTGGATAAGTCAGAGTGTCTGCTGTGTAAAAGGTCAAGAGAACTCTAGCTTCACTCCACATTTTCTCTTTGGCCATGTTTGTCCCAACCAACCACCTCCTTAGCCCTTCAGTTTTGAAACCACTAATTTAGAGTAACTGAGACATTGTGTCAGGAAATGGATGTTGCTGCTCAATATTCCACAGATGAAATGCATTTCACCTCCTTTGTACTGGGGTGGAGGCACAAGTTTCAGAACTACATACAAACAGACATACAAAACCTGGGCAAATCAATGATGAAATGCACTTTTTTTTTTATTTAGCTGAACCAACCCCTTGAGCATTTACATATATCCTTACCTGCACTCGCTTTGCAAGTTGCTGTGTTTTGTGCACTGCGAACCTGCTTTAGTGTGTTCGCACTGTCAAGCAAATATCTGTCCGTCAACTCGTTTGGTGTGACAGATGGCTGTAAACCAAATTCAGATGTTTTCATTTTCTTCCCTTTTCAGTGTGGCGGATGCAGCCACTGTAACAGTCACTCAAATGTGGAGAGTCGTCCTTTCAGTCCCTCTGCTAATCTGACTTGATCATTAACAACCATCAATCAGCTCAGTGAATAAGTTATTTTAAAGTAGGCTTCTTCATCTGGCTGATGTGAGGATCTGATGTGAGGATCTCGATTTTTAGTTTTTTTGGGGCTTAATTTTGCTTGAAAATGCCACCAAATGCTCTCGCACATTAGCCGTCAGTCACATTTTCTGATTCTCGTCAATCTTTTAAGTAATCGGTTGTTATTGGTTTTGATCATTATTAGCTGTCAATCAAATAAACTGAGTTAGTATATAAATCATCATTTTAATATGATGTCAGTTGAATATTCAGATGATCTGATCATCAGTATTTGTGATCAGTTCAAAGATGATGATTACTATGTTGGTTTATAATGTCAGTCATGTAGTTGGTCAAATAATCTGACTTGAGCATTAGTAACCATCAGTCAAAGATAGTGGTTTGGTTGTCATGACGTGGGCCTTAAATGGTGAGAGTTAGCTTGTAATAGAGTATTTACATGTTATAAAAACTATCAATAACTACTAAATCTACAAACATGACATTTTCATCATCATCAAAGTCTGTAGTGGTTACTGTGTTCACTCATCCACCCTGCTTGATTTCACATTCAATCTTAAATCTAACCTTTTCTCATTACACAGTGATGTTTCGCTGATTCTTAAATTGATGTTTTGGTTTTTATTTTAACAGTATCACTGAACTCTATGTGTAGAAAACATATACAGATATCTTCTATCGTTTCTGTTCACAATGGAATGTACCATTGTAATTTCTCGATGAAATATGCCTGTTCTTTGTCGCTGGTTATTGTTCATACCTCCCCACACACCTGGGGATGATTGCTTAATCACTGTACAAGAAGGCTGAAAAGAAGGTAAATGAAGGCTTGTTTGTCAAAATGCAACAGATGCATCTAAAAAAACAAAAATGATAAACCACCACAGGAATATTAAAAGATCTTCTGTGCTTTTCCAGGATAGTTGTGTGATAACATACCACTGTTGAGCTGCAGCTGTATATGGAATGGCTGTAATTAACACAAGCATGAAGTCAGTTTAATGTTTTATAGTCGACGTGATTCTCTGTCTGTTTCTTGACCAAACTTGGTGCAAGATTGTCACAATTATCCACTTTCATGACAGTGAAGATGATGGCTTTGTTGAGGATGGTGATTATAACACTGAGAGTGATGAAAATTAGTAGCTCATTAGTGACATTTATTACATTATTCTAATGTCATAATTACATATTTATCTATTTGAGTTTTTTTGAGAAACTTAATCGTATCAAAGATGATTTAGAAACAAGATCAAGAGTCTCAAGCCATGCTAGCACCTTGTTGAGGGCGTACATAGGCACAGCGGTGCTTTGAGCTAAAATGCTAACATGCTGACGTTTAGCAGGTGTAACATTTGCCATGTTCACCATCTTGGAATACATCCACATTTAGCTTGTAAAGCATCTTTTTTCTCTCCGTTTCAACCCTCCGTCTAGACTAAAACTGTGTTTTTTTCTCCTCACAGACTGAGCTTTTCCAAAATGGCCTCTAGAGTTTGTAAATCTGAAAATGCCAGCATGTTTCAGTGTGTATGGGATAAATGGAGATTTTGCAAAATGATGACCTAAGTCAGTCGTGTGAGGGTCGGGGGCTGTGTGGCAGTAAAGTTAAGACGACCTTTAGTCGCCTCTAACATTCACTGTGATTGTCCATTGTAAAGGCCAATATACTGTGACTGAATGCACAACAGAGCTGTTGTCATGAACCTGTATTTATGTAGATTTTTGTCCTTGTGATGATGAAATAAGGATTTTATCACTGCAGCGCAGCAGCTTTGGAATGACTGCTGGTTAGCACGTAGTGTTTATGGTCAGTGATACTGTTTCACACTTGAGTTGTCTGACAACAGCAACAGAAATATATGTGAATGAAAACAACTATATGGTGAATTGGCTGCGTTAACAGGTCACCACAGAGATCAGGAGGACACTGCAGCTGTGCCTGTAGCCTAATGAACAACCTAGACATGTCAATGTGGATGCAGATCTTTTAGGATTCATCTTCTGGGGACCATGAATGGCCATACAAAATTCATGACAATCTATGACAATGGTTGACCAAGCACCAGATCCACACTGCTGAGAACCACACCACTATCATGGGTGGGAAATAATAATTTTAGGGTCAAATCTTTTTCTAAGCACGGTAACTTAAAAGAGAAGGCCAGTGGATACTTTCTCTATCTGCTCTGTTTAAACTGTTTATGTTGCATTCTTCGTTAATGAGATGCCACCGGAGAGTGTTGTTCTGTAAATATCTGACAGCTGTGTCTGCGCGTCTTTCTTCCTGCCTGCTTCCTGAACAAACAGGACTGGCAGGACTGACCAACCACCTCCACTCTGGTGGTGGTCAGCATTTTAGTATCTTTTAAAGCTCTAATCCTCAACTTTACAGTGTCTGTCCTGCACTTTTCAGAATCTGACCATGTCCGGACTACAGCAGATAAATTTGAAAATGTTTACATATGGAAATTTGTGTCCACTCTAGCATTTTCTAGTCTTTATTGAAAAGTTTGTCCACGCTGAAACTCGTAAAGCAACATCAAAGCTGTGCATTACATCATCTGGTGGAGTGGGACAGTCACAGGCTGGTTACTCTGCTAAGCAAGCGAAACCTTAACTCTGTCACTTACTGTTCTCCATCATGACATATTCTTCATTTCAGTGTGGCCAAATTCTGAATTTTGCTGTGTGGATAGACATATTTTACTGTTGTCAGACAACTTAAAGAGTATAAAATAGGGATTTGATTGTAGTTTATAAATGTAGGCCAGATAAAAAGGACAGTAATCCCTGTACTGCTGTACTAAGAAAACTACTTGTGATTGTCAGAGTTACTGAGGAGAAAAATATTGACTTAATTTACTGAGGAAAAGATGTTTTATGTTTTATTTCCAATATTTCATCAAAATTTAAAAGAGATAGTAGCTTACCTCACTGTTAATGTAAGAGCCATTTTAATAAAGAGAAAAAGAAAAAAACATTTTGAAATTCTATGCTACTACTGTACATTGTATTATTGTCTTTTCAGAAAATGTTTGTATTTGATTCATGTTGTTAATGTTGTAGTAGTTAAAATGTGACTCAGTGCTTTCACAAAGGCATTTAACTCACTAGTGGTGGATTTTGGGAAAACAGAAAAGAGTGCTGCTACAATAGCATCACAACAACCAGAGATAAGGAGAAGCCAAACAAACGATCCTCTAAAACATTTTAATTTGCCAAATTTAGATACTGAGTATCTGCCAATATCTTGCTCGCAGATCAACTTGGAATGTCCCTCAGCAAAACAAATACTGATCGACCTTTAAGATTATGCATTTCAAAGCAGGAGGGATGGGTGAGAGTGAGGAAACGTGGCCCGAAAAGCAGATTTGAACTCACTGTATTGGACATACTTATGACACTCATGTTGTGAACCTTAATACTGCCCCAGCATGAGCCTCAAAACAGCCATTAGACAAAGCTATTTCTACTCAAAGGCAAGAGTAGCAGTGTTAATGAATGAATATTTTGTGTGTGTGTGGTAATGTTTGTGTGTTTGACGTGATTGACAGTTGGCTGGCCATGTCTCCTTCAACAGGGCCCCCCTTTTCACTGATTACTGTGTCAATGTGTCTGCATCACATTCACACACACACACATACACACACTAACACAATGCTATGCAGATACACAAAGGGAATAGAGCCCACTGTGGATCTCCCATCAGGCTGAGCTGCGAGAAAACGCACAAAACAGACGCAGCAAATGTGTCCGCTCTCATGCATATGGAAATACTAATGTGTGTGTAATATAAATGTGTGTGTGGAAATATGCTTTGTGTGTGTGTGAGAGAGAGAGTCAATGGCCAGCTTCAATGTAAAATGCATTAGCATTCAGTGATGTTACTGGTCCTTCTAAAGGCTCTCATGGTGCCCTGGTCTGTCTCTCTCTCTCTCTCCCCCTTTCTCTCTCTTGCTCTCTCTCCCCACATTTTTTTCAACATGCTATCATCATATTCTCTGGCCTCTGTGGATGGGTTTATAATTAAAAGTGCTCCAGCTCTCTAATATGAGTGGTATAACTGTGGTTTAGACTATATGGCACAGATTGATCAGATAAAGAGCCAAAGTCATATTTCTTTACTGCTAAGCCTATTCACACTGAGAGCACTGATCCCCTCTCTCTCTGCCTGTCTCTCTGTCATCCTCCCCCTCGTTCTCTGCCTCTGTGTTTGTCTCTGAGTCTTCAAATCTTCCTCAAGCACTTATTATTACTTATTCTGCTGCTTTTTCTTTCCCCTTTTTCACTCTGACTTGGCTATAGTGGTCCTGCATGGTCTCTGCTGTGTTTCTACAAGTCCAGGAATCACCTGTCAACAACAACAACAACAGCTCTGTGTCTTTGGATGGTTTGATGTAGACGTAGTTCCCGTATAAGCTCAGTGATGGGTCAGCATTGGCTAGAGTATACAGTATATGTCTGTCTTTCTCATGGGTTTTCTGTCTCTATAGGTGGTGCTCTTATGATTTTCTACTCAGTCGTCATGGTGCTGCTGAAAAACATTGCTCGGCAATAAATAATTTGCAGCATAAGAAAAAACTGATTGAAATTCAACAGAATAGGCACGTATTTATGGAAATAACGCAGATTATTTGCTTTGAAAAAATCAGTTTTAAAAACCCCTGTCATTGTCAGTTGTATCAAAAAGTTCAGTAACTTTAATAATTATTTATATTGTATTTTATCTTTGCAAGGACATGGAGAGAATTTGATTGAGTTCAGACAAATGAGAAAGTGCTTTTGCTCTTGAATCCAGGCTTTTCGAGACTTGGTGCTTGTAGCAAACAGTCCCATAGTGCAGGAAAAAAGCCTGCACAAAGACAGAAAGTTACTGATGATAATGCTTAATTTGCAACTTTAAGATTTTTTCACATTTTGTCAACTTTTGCACATGAAACAAAGTGATTTTTTTGCATTTGAAGAACCTCATTTTCTTTGATTCTACTTTAGTACACAATCCTGTCAAATTTATTTAGTTTTTTTAATGCTTCCAGTGTGATAAAGGCTGTTGTAGGATGTGCGGCCTTGTTCTTAATCCAGTGTGTGTTGATATACTGTACATACATGTGTTTGGTGTAAGGCTGAGGGATAATGGTTACATAGGGAAACTGATTCTGTGTGTGTGTGTGTAGCTCTGTGAACTATGCCAGGCAAGTTGAAATGGGATTCTTTGCTCTTTTCCCTTCATCTTTCCTGCCCTCCATTATTCCCCCCTTTATCCCCTCTCTCCTCTTTGCCCTTCTCTCCTTCTCTGCCTTCATTTTTCTCTCCTCCTCACCCAGCATCCCCTCATCTACTGCTCCTATCTTCTACCGCTGCACACCCACCCTCACCCACCCACACCCCCTCAACCTCCTGTGATAGACAGGATGTCCTCACCTTGTAACGATCACTGACATCCAATATGTTTGGCTTGGGATCATCCCCTGTGTGTCCATTGTGCTTTCTGTTAAACGCTTTATTGATTAGCCATGAGTTAATTACAAATTACATCAACCGTGGGTAGAGTAAGGTGGCTCCTACACGGCTGCAGGATCCATCCTGGAGGAGCTAATACATGTTGACTTCACACACACACACCTGCAGGCAGCACATCTCAACCTTAGCAGGTTACATTAGTCTACCTGATTTCCCCCCTATTAACACCCATGCATTTATGACATTTCACAGTGCCTTATCAATGCTTTAGGGGCATGCAATATTTTCTGGGCGATTGTAGTGAAAAGGGTTCTAGAATTGGAAACAGGAGGTTTCTGTGAGACACCAAGGATATGCCCTGAATACTTAATTTTATCAAGCACAACTTGACTCACCCTATGCAAAATTATGAGACTGTGCCAAATCCACAGCAGACCTTTGGAGGCTAATGTATTCTGGATTTAAGCTCCATTGTAAAACCCATAACACGCCTGCACCTGACCTGCTCTGCTGCAACCCCAAAAACAACCTCTCACCTCTGACTTTTGCACAAAGTTGTGAAATGTAGACACTCTAATAATAATAATAATAATAATAATAATAATAATAATCGTTGCAACTTTTAAAAGCAAGCACTTTTTCGAGCCTTCCTTTTCATACCGTGTCAGTTTCTCTTTGACATTGCCATGTACTTTGTGCAAAAGGAAAAAGGAGCGAAAAAAATCTTTATCAAATCCCCATTCTGAGGCTTTCAATAAGGCAGGCCATTACCTCACTGGCGCTTTTGTTCGGCCTATACAAGAGAGAACAAAATGGTTATTCAGGAGGACGCTTTAGATTTTTATTGTGGGCTCGCTATTCACAAAGAGCACCGTTATTGTATTAAAAAGAACCATCTGTGGCAGAAACAATGGCTTCAAATTATCTGTGAATACCCAGTGAACAAAATATAAAGCTTTTTCCTGCTCATTATGTGGGCTAAGCTAGGGGGTGGAAGATAGGAGAGGAGAGGCATAGACTTTGCTATAACTGACTTTTGTTGTTCTTGCTTGCATTCTTCTCCTTTTTAAATCGGCCCCCTTTTCACATTGTGTGTCGCCATAAACGGCTTTTCTTGTTGCAGGGCTAGCGGAGAGAAGACAGCGGAGCTCCAGACAGACAGCGGGGCACCGCGGGGCTGCACGCCGGCCAAAGCGCGCCGGCTGCGGGATCGAAACCGCGCGGACTACCGAGAGGGGGGGGGGGAACATGCGGAGGCTGCTGCCGGTTGGACTCTTTCACGGCCGGCGCATGGAGCTCTGCCTACCCCCGGACAGGCTCGAGGCAGCTTCACCGGGGGGCGAAGCGAGAGGAAGATGTGGAGGAGGTTGAGAGAAACGGCATCTTGTTTTATTTCAACACGAGAGGAAGACAACTCCCAAACTGGCAGTAAGTTGGAGTGCGGTGGAGAGAAGCCCTGGGTGTGATTGTGTGTGTGTCAGTGTGTATGTTAGTGTGTGTTTGAGTCGATGTGTGTGTATGTGTGAGTGTGTGTGTGTGTGTGTGTGTGTGTGTAAAACATGCAGTGTTGTGGAATGACACCGCATGGCATCATGAGCTTGACTGACTGCCTGAGTTGTTGCTGGCCGGTTTGGTTTTCTATACTCAACATACACAGGAATCGTTTGTGCCATATATGATCATCAAATTTGACATTAGTTTTCTTGATGTAATTTAATACAATTTATTGATTTCCTCTTATACTAAATATTTTCAAAAACGTTAAATTATATAACGGTTGAATTACAAATCTAACAGAACGCCCCAGTTTATTTTAGCCTACTTTAATGGATGCGTTGTTATTAGACCATTAGGAAAAAAAAATCTTATTACACTCCACCGAATATTATGCTTTAATTTCCGCTCTCTAATTATATTTTACTACTTTTATTCTATATTTGAATTTATTACAACCTAATATTTCGAACTAGATACTGTCAGTGTTACAGCCTGATAGACGTCTGTGCCCTATGCTATAATATAATTTATTATAGTTTATCATCGCACTAAACCAAATAAATATTGTCCGAATCTATTTTAGAAAGAAAATAACTAAATGTAGTCACATTATAACAAACCATGTAAGTTAAGCATCTTGTCTAAAGCCTTGTTTGTGTCTTCAAAAATGTATTTATTCCTTCATTTATCTGAGAAAAAAAAGTCTTATATATGTCCTCCACGTTTATTTTCAGGCAGGTCTTATTAATGTTTTGATAAAGTATTTTCTTGGCTGCGTCTCCAGCCCCTGGTACGGCCCCTAGTGGCAAGAGCAGACAAGTTTATTTCCATTTCACCTGAAATCTGCATGGGTCTCAGTGCCATTTACGGTTATCATTTTTGTCGCTTTGACAGGATTAGTCGTTTTATAGATTTTGGCTTCTGTAAATTTAAATTTCATTTGGTTTAATTGAAGTGTGCAAATATCAAAGCGATCAGCACACCAAAAACATTATTTTAGATTTTAGTTTTACTTTTCATGAGACTTCAGAGAGGAGGTCTCTCCTGCGTGGCTGCTGTTGGAATAATATCTCAGTTTTATTTTGCTCTTTTTTGTCGCTTGTTTTTGCAGAGATCCTATCACCTGAAATTGTGCAACTACAAAAACAGTATTTTGATATCACAGCGTGCCGCGCGCTATATTTGCTGTATCCATCCCAACCTGGTGTAGCAGGGGGCTTACAAGTGGTCCGAGGGAGCCGCCCCGCTAGTTTCTCCTGGTTTTTGTCAAACAACGGCTTTAATTCAGGATGATTGTGGATGCAGGGCCATTCCCGGCTGGATGGGGCCTGCTTTCAGAGAGCTGCAGGGCCCCGCTGTTCCTTTATTATCATAAGCAGATTAGAGGTAGCGGGGAACACACTCAGATGCAGATAACAGCCGAGCGGCCCATTTCAACCTTGCATTATAATGGACCGAGCTGCATGTGTCGCCTCTCGCAGCCTATTACGCACAAGATGAATCTTATGTAAGGTTGCCGGGGCCGGCATAATTAGAGCACGGGGGCTCCGCTCCTCCATTTATTATCAAATGACTAAAACAAAATAATAAGGCTTGATCTATTCACTTTCAATTATGATTTAATCTGGAGACACGCATTTAAATTAAATTATTTCAGGTGTATGTACTTGATCTATCTTTAATTATTGGGATTGTCTGGGCTTGCAGATCCAGACAGGCAGATCAGTGGCTGTGTTGTGATTGAATACCTCAGTGTTTTTCAGTTATTTTAAGGCTACCGACTGTTGTTGGGTAATGAATATAATTTAAAAAAATAGTTTTAGCATTTCTTATATATTTAACTGAACTTCTAAATACAACCATCCCTTGCTCCTTCCCTCCACTCTGAGAAATCCCTGCCTAGACTTTTGGAGTTGGTTGTAGTTCCGCCTGTGTCCAGTAGGCGGCACTGGTGTCACGCAACAGGACGCCTTGCCCTCAGCTGGACAATCAGGAAAAAAGCAAAACAAGTGGCACCAACACTCCCAACCAAAACAAAACTTCAGCCGTTTCGGACATTAAAACCACATGAGTGAATTATTTGGACGTGATGCCGGTTTCATATCATAATAATCGCGGGTCCGGTCGGTTTTGATCCGTAATAATACAGTGAAGCAGGTGGAGGCCGCTTTTCATTCACACTAATTGGCTGACACGCTTGTTCAGGCTTATATGAATGAGCTGTGCCTTTTGTGCAAACACACTTTATCTTAAAATATTCCTCACCTTTATTTCTCCTCCCCTCGTGTCCCCGGTAGGCCGTACCACCACCACCACACACACACACCCCAACACCCCACACCACCCTCCCCACTACAAAGCCCCTAACAACAACAGCAGCCACTGTGGCGGTGGAAGTGGAGTGGAGTTGGGTCTTTGTCCGGACAGATGTAGCGACAACATCCCAAACAAAAACCGCTTATTTGTGCTGAGATGAGCCCGTCTGCCTTCTGTGTGTTGGCATTCAACTTCACTAAACAAAAGGACTAGGGGGAAACATCTTGGATTACCTTTCCTCTTTTCAACACTAAAAACCAGCCGTGCCCCCCCCCCCCAACACAACTCACACACACATCACCTCCATTCAACGCTTTGAGTTAACTAACAAAGTTTATTTAAGTGTTGTTATGTTATTGGGGCCGTAAGTGGGGGAATTAGTGACTTTTTGATTTTGGACAAGTGTCGTGGGCCGTGACTTCATGTCAGAACAATGCTGTTACCTTCAAGTTAAGATAGCACTGACACCATTAATGACAACATTAGTAAGAAAGTTTATTAAGTTTTTATTAAACTTCTTTTATTTTATTCAACTTAATAACGTTTTTTTTTTTAAACCTGTGGCACTTAGATTTTTTTGCTGTGGCTCAGGCTGCACATTTTAACAAAGAGACTGACCAAAACATATATTAATTGACCTACTCATTAGAAATTCTTGGGTATATATTTTGCATTTATTTGGAAACTTTTTTGTCTCATTTTAGGCATTAAGTTTGCAAGACAACACTAATTTAAGCTACAACATCCATCAAGCCTCAGCAACTCCCTCTTCTCCTTTTTAATGCTAGAAAATGTTCATAAAGTGCCACCGTGTATATCTAGGTCTATACATTCCCAGAGAAATGTCTCTATGAGCCTGGAAATAGTAAATATGTACTTTGTATTGGCTCATATGGGCAGCTTGTGCGTGTATGCGTGTGTGTCTCGGGGCAGGGCAGACCCCGCCCCTTTATGCTAATTAAGGTCTCCCATTGGTGTGTCAGGGGAGCAGGCCGGCTCTGATTGGCCAGGTCGAAGCCATTTATTCGCTGACAGCCCCGTCACATGAATGGTTGTCTATTAACTTGTTCAAAAACTATCTGGAGTTGTCAAGGCTCAGGCGGACAGAGGCGAAAAAGTACAGTTTGTTAATGCTTTTTCGGAGAAGCGACGGGAGAAGTTTTGTGGACACAACATAGCAGGGACCTATTGGGAGAAGCCTCTCTGTCTCACACACACTCACACAACACACTCTGACACACACTCACTGAGAGAGGGAGAGAGAGAGTGAGAGTGTGTGGAGACGCGGCTTGGTGCTTGTTGTTTTTTGCCCAGAGAAAAAGTTGCAGAGAGAAAATCGACAGGTAACTTTTAGCAGCTGCAGCCCTGCGCTCCTCACTGTCCTGCCTCTGGCTTGTGGAGTTTGTCTCTGTGTTTTTTTTTTCCTTCTGCTTCGGGAGCTCCAACTAAAAGCTGTTCCTGATGTATAACATGATGGAGACTGAACTGAAGCCCCCAGCTCCCCAGACCAACACGGGGGGCACGGGCAACACCAACACGTCCGGCACTGGCACCAACCAGAAAAACAGTCCGGAGCGGGTTAAGAGACCCATGAACGCGTTCATGGTGTGGTCCCGAGGCCAGAGGAGGAAGATGGCCCAAGAAAATCCCAAAATGCACAACTCGGAGATAAGCAAGAGACTGGGCGCGGAGTGGAAACTTCTGTCGGAGAGCGAGAAGAGACCTTTCATCGACGAAGCCAAGAGGCTGCGGGCCCTGCACATGAAGGAGCATCCGGATTACAAATACCGGCCCCGGCGGAAAACCAAGACCCTCATGAAGAAGGACAAGTACACCTTGCCCGGCGGGCTGCTGGCTCCGGGAGGAAACGGGATGGGAACTGGGGTCGGTGTAGGGGTGGGAGCCGGGCTGGGCGGTGGAGTGAACCAGCGGATGGACAGCTATGCGGCGCACATGAACGGCTGGACCAACGGGGGCTACGGCATGATGCAGGACCAGCTGAGCTACCAGCACCCCGGGCTGAACGCGCACAACCCGAGCCAGATGCAGTCCATGCACCGCTACGACATGAGCGCCCTGCAGTACAACACCATGACCAGCTCCCAGAGTTACATGAACGGCTCCCCGACATACTCCATGTCTTATTCCCAGCAAACCACGCCGGGGATGACCGCCTTGGGCTCCATGGGGCCCTCCTCGGTGGTGAAGTCCGAGTCCAGCAGCTCCAGCCCGCCGGTCGTCACCTCGTCGTCCCACCGGGCCGCCCCGGGCTGCCAAAGCGGAGACCTGAGGGACATGATCAGCATGTACCTGCCCGGGGCGGAGGTCAGCGAGCAGACCGCCCAGACCAGGCTACACATGTCCGGGCACTACCAGAGCACCGTGCCCGGGACGACGATCAACGGCACGCTGCCGTTAACACACATGTAAGAGACACAGAGCAAAGCGAGAGAGAGAGAGAAAAAAATGAACTTTTATAAGAGAAACTGTGGACTACTTAACGTTGGACTATTTTTGTACAGAAAAATTTCGGGGTGGGAAAAGTTGTATAGAAGTCTCCAGGAAAAGGACACACGACTCTTTTTTTCTTTCATTTTATTCTAAGGAAGCTCTAGAGGAAACGGTAGGAGATCCCCCTCTTCACTGGTGGATGAAGTTTGGAAGACTAGAAAGTGGGAGTCGCAATCAAATGTTTTATTATTGCAATCACCTTTTGTACAGTATTTATCAAAGAAACATTACAATCAGATGAAATTGTTTGTTAAACTGCAAGAGGTTGCATTTTTCTTTTCTTTTTTTTTATATAAAGCAACGCCAGTTCTGCAGAAAATATTAAACGTGAAAATGGCAGAACTGGAATTATATGGAGCGATCAGTTATGCTCCTTTATTACTGCAAACATTGGAAAGAAAAGGGACATAAAACGAAGCAGGTAATACTGTTTTTTTCATTTAAGGTCAATGTTACTAAACATTTTAATTTCTTAAAAAAAGATAAGACACTTTTTTCTCTCATACAGCTTAAAATATAGGTTGTTAATTTATATTTCCGTCTCCCACTTTTCATCTGTTAGAGGTATGACGCTTGTGCTCTTTATTTTCTAATTGATTTGTACAATTTCTGTATATTTACTGTGATATTTTAAGTTTTTATTTCAAAATTCATTCCCGTAGTTGTATTTTAAAAATTGTGGCCTGTACGCAGAAGCCAACCACTCCATGTATATATATACCGGAACTAATACCATCCTTATAACAGTTACAGTTTCAGCTGAGTATATTTTTTTTCAATATGCAGTTTGAAATGAATAAATTTTGGAAATTTGGATACTTGAAATTGTATGAGTTTTGATTTTATTTCTCTCAGTCATTTTTTGTGTGTGCAGGCAGTCATCACATGTTGAGTTGTCATCTGTCTTTTTTGCAGTTGTGTAAATTCTTCTCTGTAAATTCAAGACTGACTCCTTACATTTTTATAAATAAGGTTTAATTAGACTTAGGCTTGTAAATATTATAGTTTTGGAGGAGTTTGTCTCTTTACTCAGAACTGATCAAATAATCCAAGCTTGTGCGTCGTGGTTAACCACGTTTCTATTTTCTAGTGCCTGCGGATGGCCCCATCAAGCCAAAGTTTGTTGCCTGTTTCCTAAAAAGGGGGAAGATTTTTCCATCAAAATGTCCAACATCCCCAGGTATAGACTGTCATTTCTCCTCTTCTATTATCAAATCAAAAAAGAAATACAAGCAGCTTTGCACTTGAGGCCCAGTTTACATTTTAAAATATTTCTTTTTAAGTAATTAAAAATGCATTACTCATTATTTGCAGACTTCTAAGTATTTTGGGCCTGGGTTTGAATGGGACAGGGGCAGTGGGAGGAATAATCAGGCAGCGCTAATACTAATATCTTGTCTATAAACAGGCATAAATCAGATTTATTACCCTCACTCACAGTTCTTTTGGATTTGTGTAAACTGACAGGAGAATTTATGTCACTGGTGGATTTTTATTCTCTAATGACACTTGACTGTGACAGCAGCATATCTGGGTATTTATGAGCCTAATATCATGAGCTCGGGCCTTTTTTCATGCTGTAACATTTCCTCTTGTTGTTAAGTTTTATCTAATAAGATGTGTTGGTTTTTTTTGGACGCGTCCTCTGCTGTTTTTTTTCCCCTCTCCAAATCACAGAGCTGGCTTATCAGCCTAAATGTTCAATTAGGTCTAAATTGAAGGTGAGCCCTCTTGAAAGGAGCCAGGTGTGCGGAACCAGTCCAGGATGCTTTTCTCCCGCGATGTAATAACTCCATATACGAGTGTGGCCATTTTAATTTAATGTTTAATCAAACGGACCCTGCTGTTTCCCGTTAACCCCGGTTCTCACGGTTCAAACTCTCCGGTGAATCGGTGCACACCAACACCACCACCACCTCCTCTCTCCCTGCTGCCCTTAAACAACACCGTTCCCATGCATCTCTGTGCCAGCCAGGCTGCTTCTCCCCCTCCTGTAATAATAATCCTTATGATGAGCTAACAGCTCGCTCTGAATTTAACTAACGGTTTTAAATCTGGGGGGAGTGTGTGTGTGTGAGTGTGTGTGTACAGACAGATAGATTAGGGCCGTTGTGTCTTGCAGGCTGGGTCCCGGGGGAGCGGAGCTCACATTAACCGGCAGATGAATATTTGAAGAGGCCCCTCGGTATTTATCCATCCACTCTCTCTCTCTCTCTCTCTCTCTCTCTCTCTCCCTCCCTCCCTCTCTCAGCCGGACCTTCAAGAGGTCAAGGGATCGTTGGTTGCCCCATTAATTATTGATCCGAGCAGCTGAATTGGTTGTAATAGCCGAGAACACCGGTGATAAACAAATAGTTTTTAAAAGGTCGGACGGATATAGACGCATTAAAGTCTCCCCCTTCTCTTCTTTCCATGAACACCGGGCCCCTGCAGGCCCCGAGGCCCCGCGAAATTATTATTTTTTCCCGGCTGAGCGCTGCAGCTTTGATGTGGTGGGAAAGGTTTTTTTGAATGGACGCAGAGAATACTTGATGTATTTGAAGATCAACTTATATATTTTCTGTGGAGTGTCATAAAAAAACGCTGTGGCTTATTTGTAACGCCTGTAAAGATGGATGCTGACACGATCATGCTCTGCTTCAGGCCCAGGCTGCTGTTAAAAACAAAACCAGAGCGAAAGTATTTCACTCTTCTATCTGTTGTATTTGATACCGATGCCCTTTTCTCAACAGATTAGATATTTATTTTTATTCGGAGAGGAGGTTTTGGCTGATTCATGCTCCACATTTTTTAAACTCTTTATTCGTATTTTCTTGTTTTAAAAAATTAAAATCAGTCGTTATAAAACAGTCCCTTCTCATGTGAGTGAGGCCAAGTGCAGTCACAAACTAGGAGACGGTAAATGTTCACTCTGAAAACACTGATATCGCGCTATCTCAGTAGAAAAATATTAGCCCGCATTTAGCCCCTGTGCTTTCCAAAATGTGATTTAATCTCGGAGGTGCTTAAAGCTCACTGGCGCTCCTGTTCAAACATTAAATAAAGGCGCTGCACAGCACAGCCAGCGCTGCCGGTGAGACAGGGAATCAAGTGTCTAAAATGTTACACCTCATACGGCGACAATGTGTGAACGGCGACTGAATCCACCATGATACTTTCTGTAAAACCCATTTGGTTTAAAAATAAATAAATAAAGGAGCTGTAAGAGGCGCAGCTAAATGTTTCTGGTTGTTAGATCAAGCCAAAGGTTTAAAACATACTGTTGGAGGCAGAGGAAGGGGGGGATCTGTAAATGTTCATTTACAGCGCGGACAACCAGGTGTGTTTTGTGTGATATAGGTAGAGGCTGGGAGGCCCGGTGAAGGTGTTCCCATCCATCCTTTCCTTTCATCCATCCATCTACCCGTCCGTGCGTCCGTTCATGCATCCATCCACCCATCCATCCATCCGTCCATCCATCTCCCCTTCTGTTGCTCGCGTGCAGAGTCTGGCTGTCGCAGCTCGAGGATATTTGGACTGCAACAGGTGGTAAGCGCGCGCCTCTGCTTTTTTTGTTTTGCCCCCGGTTTTTAAAAAAAGAGAAAAGCTCCCAGATGTTATCTATGATAACCTGGCGTGTGTATGTGAGTGTGTGTGTGTGTGTGTGAGAGAGTGTGTGTGTAGGTGTAGCTCGGGCCTCTGTCGCTTTCAAGTGGCCTATTGAAGTGTTTCATTACATAAGTATAAAAATTATTGAAATTGTAGGTGACTAAAACTTAGTTCAATCTTAGTTCACATGGTATAACATAGATTTAATAAGTGTATTTTATCTGGGTCGGTCACAGCAGGCCACGAACCGTTTTTAAACAGGAAACAAGGCTGGGAAGTTTATCAGGCCTCAGGTAACAAGTAAAAAGAATAAAAATAAAGCAACATCACTGATTTCAATTAAAAAATGAAGATACTGTTAGTTCACAGTGTGAGGACATGGTTAGGTGTGTCGCTCCACAGCTTATACTGGCCGCTTTCCAAATCCTATGTTTGTTGTTGAGATTATGATTTTTAAAATTAGGTCAAATGACCCCCCTCACCCGCAAACACACACACACACACACACAAGCAAACAAAACGAGCTTAGTGGCCCTGTAATCCTACGAGAGCCACTTTCCTTTTTCACCACGTTGCGGATAATAAGGAGGAGGGGGCATGACGTCACCCACAGATGAAGCGGTCCACTGGTCCTTATATGTGTTTCCGTTGGATAGTTTTACTTCAGTGGCCTATATATTGTATTTAATAGCAATAAAATAACACAATTATTAACATAAAAACGCAGATGTTTCGTTAAGTCCGCTGGTGTCTGACAGGCCTGTTAGAGCGGAGTGAAATAGCTGAAATAGGCCTTTATTTATATATTTTCAAAAACTTTTATTTTAGCATTTTCAGTCTAGTTAAGGCTATTTATTATCATTAAAGACACAATATGTCAAGATTTAAAACACAGGATTGTATCTTCATGTCAGTCTTATTGACTGATAGGCCTTCTTGTAGAAATACTAAAACTAGACAACAAATAAAAGATTAAATACATTTTCAGAGGCAGTTAACTGTTAATTTCTATTTCATTTTTTTTTTACCTCTGAGCACAAAATTCAGTCAGGTGTTTTCATGTTATTTTCCACAATTTCCCATTATGTGAAAAAAGACCATGTCTGGTTTTTATGGCCAAACGTGTGAAGTGCAGATAAGGTCTTTAAAGTATCGTACATACTTTGACACAAGTTACCATAATGCGCCTTTAATGGATGTAGACTCATGACAGTGGTCTGCAAGTTAAAGGGAAAAAAGTTAGTACAATGAACCTTCCTGTAGGACTGGTGCTTAATGAATAAAATGTGAAAACTTCTAAAAATAATCACCCTCACAGTGTTTATGTTCCTCTCTTCTCTTCTTCTTCTTGTGTCATTATTATTCTGCAACCCAGAAGTTTTTTTTAAGTCTCCCCGACATCTCTGCCTCCATCACAGAGAAAGACTGCAAGAATAGTTGAATAGCAAAACTGTCAGAGCAGAGAGCTGTCGTGTATTTTGGCTGTGTGTGTTGTAGTGTGTGTATGTGTGTTTCAATGTGTGTGTGGAGCGTAGAGGGACTGAATGGCAGCCAGTAGCCTGCTGATCTAGCGCAGGTGCAGAGAAGGGAAGCGGCCGGTGTGTGTGTGTGTGGGTGGAGGGGGTTTCTCTCTCTCTTTCCCTCACTCACTCTCTCTCTCATCCACACATGCACACACACACACACTCACTTCCATTGAATAGGACCACACACTGACACAGACCAGCACGCCATCAGCCTCGCGCTGCTCTTTGCTTGCATTCTCAGAGGCTCGAGGCCTCTGCAACACCACCACCACCACTACCCTCCACCATCCTCCACCCCCCCACCACCACATCACCAGTGGCTCGGGCTCCGTTTATCATTTCTGCTCAGTGATGCTGACAGCTTTATAGAGGCCATCATTATAGGAATGCAGCGGATCACGACTCCAGAAAAAAAAAAACAACCAACAATGTTGTTACTTTTTCTTTTTAATGTAACTGTAGCTCACACTCGGGGGGGAGGGGGGTATAACAAAGCACATGTAACCTATTCAAATACTGTAGACTGTAAGTTATTTTTTAACCTCTTCTTCATATCACAACATTTGGCACACTGTGTCAAATAAGTCACCATGATGTGTAAATAGCTAATGGTGAGGCCTATAGGCTAGAAACTATATGCAACATAGGCTATAGTAGACTTAGCACCACCTGCACCAGCTACAACAGTAAAATGCTGGTTACATGTTTGTATAAACCACTGTTCAGCCTGTATGTAGCTGCTTACATACATTTATTTCATCTTTTCCCCTTTTCTCTGAGGAAAAGATTCAAGTATCCTTATTTACTCTGTGTCATGACTGAAAAGTGTGGTCCTTGGCTTTGATTGACTATTATAAAATCATCTTTCTCCCCCCGATGTGACTGCATAAAACTTCAAATATTCCTGCACTCGGTTGGCTTGTTTACTGTTTTGGTTCCCACCACATAACCACTGATTAAACTGAAAAATAATTATTGGAAATGCACAGTTTAGACAGCATTGTAGGTTAGGGCTATGTGATCTGATGAACAGTGCTTCAGAGGTGTCCTGAAATTAAGTAAAATAGTTAAGATAAGTTCTAATAGAGATTATTGATGAAAGCTGAGTTTTCACTCCTCTGATGAGAACATGTGTCTGTTCTGCTTCTTGAGGAGATTAGTACAGGCCAAGGGAAAGTGCAAGGGAGGGGAGAAGGAAGGGAGACAGAGAGACAGAGGGGTGAGGGGGGAGTGGAGAGTTTTCTCGAGCCGACAAACAACAATATAAGGCCTTTTGTACCTGTAGCCTGCCAGGAAATCCGTCTGCTCTAAAGAAGCAGTCTGAGCTCTGCCATAAAAAAGAACAGGATCGCTTTTAAATCAGTTGAGCTCATTACTCAAAAGCTGCTATTACTCTCTAATTTTTAAGTCATATTATTATTACTTCTTTAGACCATAGTTTGCTTCTTATTGATTAGAAACTCAATAGCAACATGCTCAGTTATCATTTTCAATCTATTCAAATATCATATAAAACAAATAGTCTAATTATAGACTGTTTATTTGTTTTGTTTTGTCAAACCTTTTTGGCCAGTATCAGAGTGTTTCTCACAAATATTCAGACTGAAAGCCATTCCACTTATTAGGCTGTACAATCACTGTTACAATTACGTGGTGGTATTTCATTGTACAGACTAATTTTCCTATAGTCAAAGAAATGGAAAATACAGAAGTGTCAATATCGCATTGTCTTATAACTAATTAGAGTTAATACAGCCATAATGACAGTATAACGACACCACTAATTAGCCTTTTCCTTCACAACAATGCTACCAGATCAGCATCTCTTTATTATTTAATAACGTCGAGCAACGGCTGGCTGTGCTTGTGCTGAGCCTGCTGGCTGCTATTCTTGAGAGGACAATGCAGCTCCAATTCAGGAGGTTCACTCATGGGCTATATGGTCAGTGAAAAAAAAAGAAATACAGAGGGAAGAGGACACAGGCTTTTTAAAAGCAGTTGCCAGAAATGTGAACAGATTGAATGTGAAAAGGCACCGAGAGGCCTTTTAGCTTCAAATAAAAATCCAAATCTTTGTTAAATCAAAATAAAGGCTTGCTTTTAGACAACAACGCCAACATCTTTATTTATTTATTTATTTAAATAATTTTCTTGTTTTCTTTAAAGTTTTTCGGCCTTTTTGTCATTGAGGCAACGAGCAATGGTGACTGTATGGGACCGGCCCGTCACGCCTTCTAGGTAAAGTGCTGCGCGGGTCTGCCTGGTCTATTGTTGTCGAAATTGTGAAGGAGTGTGTGTGTGTGTGTGTTTACAGATGTCCTCCTCAGGCCTTGGGGGGAAGTTAATCTACCCAAGATCCAGTGTAAGTAAAAGAAAAAGATCAAATCCCATACTTTCTTGATGTCAGATACAGAAATTAAATGCACTTGCTTATAATAATAGTTTCTGTCCGGAAAGTCAGGCGATAGACACCAGAACAAAACTATTTCTGCGTTCCTCTTCATTGAACTTTGAAGCAGTACAACATTTTCCCTGCCTCCAGTCGCTCGTCTGGAACAATATCATGGGCTGACTGCCACCATGGCAGCTCAAGGAGCCTGGCAGGAGGAGGGAGGAGCATGGGTGGGATGCCTGGTGGGGCTGAAAGAGGCGATCATTGCTGGACTGTCTAAACGCTGCGGTGACTGGGTTTCCACTAACACACACACACACACACGCACGCACGCACACATCGCTTGCAGATTTCGATCAGTTGGCTGCGGGTTTGCAGCTGTGTGTATGAACAGCTTTGATTTTCAGCACCGTCACTTGTTGAATCAGGATGATTTTTAAAAAACGGAGGTCTCGATTTCTTTGCCTCTGGATTCAACGATTAGATAAATACTGCCGTTTTTCGTTTCACAATACAGTCTGCCAACGAAACCCAAAGCAACCCTTTATCATCGTCTGAAATATCGAGAAAAGCGAAATTTGATACGTTTTGTTCCCTTATATTGAACTTTATGCAATATTGGATACTGTGAAAGATTAATGAACACATTTCTCTTTGTAAACTGACTGAAAATGCACAACTGACTGATCGATTTACAGGATATATATCGGAAATCTGTTTTATCTTTCTTAGTCCATTGGTTTTAATTTCTGCACATGTACGTTTTTATTCTGTCAGAGTAGACTGCTGTAATTATAATTTAACTGTTACAAATATGTGATTGAATGTATTTTTTTGTGATGGCACCGCTGAGCTGGAGGCAGTTTGTAGGCATTCAGAGATTCCTTGATAGAGAAGGCTGTTGAGCTGATGGGACTGAATCATCATTAACAAGCCAACAGACACAGGAACCCCCCTCCTCTGGTCTCATTTCCCAGCATAGACACTAACCTCTTTCACTCTGTCATCAGCATGACTCTCTCTCTCTCTCTCCCTCCACCGACTCCAGCATACAACAGCACAGTCCATTGTTCCCGGCCCTCCCTCCCTCTGCCTGGCCCCCCGACCCAACTGTTGACCAACAACTCCACTCGCACATTAAACGAGGAGGTGGGGGGACGGCGGGGGTTGTCTATTTTAGAATGTGACACATCTAGAAATGCGGTTTGAAAAAAGTGGGTCTAAACTGGCTGAAGGTGTGGCTGCTCAGCATTTATTCGATTAGAGGCACATTTCTGGGGGTGGAGGATTATTCATTATATGGACCAAGAGATTTTAAATAAAACAAAAATTCAAAATATTGAATATTAATTTAAGATAAAATATAGTTCATAAATATCCCAAGGGATAAATAAATTGATTTAGAATAAACATTGCGCTTATTATTTCCAGCATATTTCAACAGGCCAACAATGACACGGTTCTCGCTTGTACTGCGTGTGTTGCTTTTCAGAATAAAGCTTTAAAAATGGTGTGCAGCAGTGGAAAAAAAGGAGACATGCCCTCGAGGGACATGCAGGAGCCTTCTGAATGGATGCTGGAGGAAACTGAATGTGTGTTTGTGAGGTGTGTATGTGTTAGTCTATCTGTCCATCTATCCATCTATCTATCATCTATCTATCTAATCTAATCTATCTAATCTGACCTGACCTGATCTGGACAATAATTAAAACTACTGTCGTTTTTTCTTATACAGTGCTTAGTTACACTGCTACAAAATGAGATTATACAGAATAAGTTTATTAATTAGAGAAAACACTAGTGAGGAAGTGTATGTTTGTGTTTGTTAACGTGGCTTTTATCAACTGACCCCAGTGCTGGCAACCCTCTTGTAAAATAATAATAATGATAATAATAATTATAAAGCAATCTTTGTTCCTCAAATGGTTTTCTTATGCAGTCTGATGTTATTAAAACCCAGTGTAGCAAAGTAAAGCACAGAAATGATCACCTTTGTTTTTTACAATCAAAGTGGGCCTCTTAAGTTCTAAGAAATTGACATAGAAAGTAATGAAACATGTCATCAGTTCAAAATCAAGTAATGAAATTAGATAAAACAATGATAGAGTATGTTGTTGCAGCTGTCAAAGAGGGCGGTTGTCTCAGGATCGAACAGACAGAATCCACAACAACATTAAAAATATTCTTATAGGTTGTCTCTTTAGAATAAGGCAAATAATTTATATTGATAATGTGCTTATATGGAACTATGCTGTTTTGAAACTTCTGTTCTTAATATGATTTTAAAATACTTTACAGACATAATTGTCCTTTAATGATGTGCCAACACTTTAAACAAAGTGTGTTGATCAGTATTGATCCTGTGTATTTTTTCTATAGACTTTAAAACCAGCCAATGCTGCTAACACGTTAAATAAACAATTAAGGCCATTCTAATTTGTGAGTGTTTTAGAGGAGATTACATTTCCACGTGTTTATTCATCGGCACAGAGAGTGTGTGTGTGTGTGTGTGTGTATGTGTGTATGTGTTTGTGTTTTAAAGCAGATCTCCAGGATAAGGTGTTAATGTGTTTTAAGGGTAGGCTTACATTACAAGGTGTCACAGAGATAGTGTAGTTGTTCAAAGGCTTTGTCACTAACATCAACATGACAGCACTTTCAGCTTCACACACATACACACAGAACGCACACACACACACACATAGAGGCTACACATATAAAGTATGTAGGCCAAGCTCATCTTTCAGACAGCACTCTCCACTTGTGTTTTCTCCACTTATTTTCTCCTCTCTTCAGGAATCAGCACATCAGATAAATGCATCCGTACTCAGTGGATGAAAGCATCCTCTAAATGTCATTTGCCAAATGTTTTTGTGTCATGGGCCTCAGCAACAGACACATGCTGATGAATTTAGACCCTTCAGTGCAGAGACACCCGGGCTGTTCTAACAAATCATGTTGACACACAGAACATCACCCCAGATTACATTTCTCCATGTGGAAATGCCATATCTCTTTCACTGGTGAATTATTCATCTGACCCGTGAACCTTCGCTGCTTTACTTACATTGCACTCTCCTTGTTCGCTAAGTGAATCACCATTTCTACCCGTCATTTTTGAAATTTTTAAAAGTATGGGTCATAGGTTTCTTTAAACATTATGTATTTTTCACAAAAATGAAGAATCTACAGCTGTGAAACCTGATTGAACTCTGTTTTTTCCCTCTCTAAGTAACCTTTTCTCAAAAAAGCACAATTAATGAAACTTGAGTGTATTGGTATTTTATGAAGAGAGTTTATGAGTTCATGAGTGAACTCTCTTCATAAATTACATTTTACTAACTCACACCTACAGCTGAGATGTTATCAAGAAGGAATTCCCTCTTAATTATTGACCATTTAACATCACAGCTCCTGAAAGCTGTAACACAGTCAGTTTACTGGCACTATTAATCTTTAAGATGATAATAATGTCATCATAATATCATAATTAAGGCTGTAATGGAATCAGACAGCTTGTCATCTTACAGATTATAGCGTATCTCACATCTGTAATCTAACACAGAGCTCATTTAGACATTAAATATCTATACAGCAGTTTGTTTTGATTGGTGTAGACTCTGCTGTGGCTGATATGAGTCAAACACTTATGTTATATATTGTATGTGATGTAATTTTGTGTTAATATGTAATATGCCCCTCATCCTCTGCTGCTTTCCTGAGATGCAGACAGAGGATGTGCACAGCTGAAACTAAAAATGAAAACATTGTGCGGACCCTTCCATCTTAACATTTCTGCATTTGTTCAGCTTCCACTGTATGAAGAGCAATTTTCTTTTATTATGCATAAAACCTCGTTCCCAGTCGATCGTGTTGACTGTAGTGTAGATTTCGATTGATTGCATCAGTCACTATCAGGCTATTCTGGAGCTGGTGACTCTGAGGTCTCCCTCTCTCCCTCTCCCTCTCCCTCTCTAGTCTCTCTGACAGAAGCTGTTGTTGAATGGAAGAGTGGCCTCTTTCAGTGTGGGTGTCCCCTCGGGGCCAACTGGGAGAGATAATCAGACAGGACAGTTACAGGCAGACAGACAGGCAGGCAGATGCAAGTTGTTTCTCCCTGACTCAGACCAAGACACATTTGGAAGAATTTTAAATGGGCATTTGTGATTGTCCACCAGATACTTCTGTTAAAAAAAGACCTTAATTTTTACATTTTTATTGTATGTGTATTATTTTCTCCACTTCCTCCCCACTTCAAAGTCGAACATTAAGGCTTTAAATCCTGTCTGCATTTTAATCTGTGCAGCACAGTGAGTTAAGCCTCGATTTTGCTTCTTTGTGGACACATAGATTTTGTTATTGTACTACTTTCTGGTCCACTCAGAGAAGCACATATGTAGTTGTTGCCCTCGTAACGCAGTGGCTGCGTCTGCACAGAGCATTGCGTACACCCTCTGATGACGAAATTCACACTTATACTTATGGATAAGGAATGCATAACACTAACTTTAGTCTTTGCAAAGTCTTCACTATCATCTTAAGAGTAGACATAAAACATTGAAACACTGATTAGATTAGATTAGATTACAAGAAGTCTCAATGGTACGTGTGAGGAAATTCGGTTCTTGTAGTACAAGAACATCAAATAGAAGCATTTCCATAATGTTTATAGTGAAAAGAATCTAAATGGAGCTACAAATAAGAATATTTGTGCAGTATAAAAAATTTTAGACTCACTGAAACCCTTCAAATTTTAAATTGAAAGGGTTAGGTGTAGTTATTTATTTATTGTGTTGTGCACATCAGTGTTCCCATAAGACACCATGCTGCAGTGGTGCAATGTGTCAACATAACTTCTTACATCATATTAATACCATTATCATAATCATCTGCAGGAATTAATTAGAAATGTAAAATAGAAACTTAAATATGAATTGAACTTCGTCTTCAATCTTAAATCACAAAACAAACCGTCTTTTTTCTCTTCAGGGAAATCATCAAAGATCAGAGCTAATTGTGATGTGCCTGAGTGTTACTGTGACTTTTGATCATATATGGCAATATGTTCATATAGTAATCTATATACTTTAATTTCACTTGTCACTGTAACCACTCACTTTTTCCCTCAGTTTACTCTCAAAATGCTTTTGCTACTGCATGAATCATGAAGTATTACCTCCCTTATAGACCAAATTATTATCACATATATATGATGTCAAATGCTCAGAACTGGCAAAACATGTTGTTTTTTTTTAAATCTACATTATCACAGTTTCAGTCTTGTATTTCAAGAGATTGCGTGATTATAACAAGCTTCATCTCTGGAAGTTTCCATCACAGCATTTCTGAGTATACCTTTATGTGCCTGTGTGTGTGTGTGTGTGTGTGTGTATATGTGTGAGGGAGAGAGAGAGAGAGAGAGAGAGAGACATGGCAATATAATATATAGGGCAGACAGAGAGAGGGAGAGAAGGAGACAGGTCTGGCCTGGGTTGGGTTGGGCAGGTCAGTGCAGCAGCATTTGATTGTAAATAAGAGAGGAGTCAGTTCACACGCCGATCAAGTGACTGCCGGGAACAAGCGAGCCATTTGAATCAGGTGGCTATCTCCCTATCTGAGAGATCAGAGCCCTGTCACCCCCCCCTTCACCCCCCACCCCCCACCTGCCTCCTCCCTCTGCTCTCGTCATTGTGTGTTGCACAGTAAGGGACACACACACACATGCACGCAAGTGAAATGACATGTCCCTCCCTGCTGGCTATAAGGGCAGGCAGAGTGGCTGGATGAGATTTCACTGTCTCACGTTAGGAGAGGAGAGGAAAGTAAGGAAAGGAGAGGAGAAGAGGAAAGAGGAGAGGAATAGCCCCTGCAGTGCTATAACATCCTGAAACCCTTCCTGTCATCAGCTCTGTTGTCTGCCAGAATCGATGCAGGGCAACACAGAATACTCTCATGCTTTGAATCATTTGGGATTTTAAAACAATCCAATGTCTTTATATATCATTAAGAGAAAGGTAAAGAAAGTTTACTACCATGTTATTCTATTTTATTCTATACTGCTCTCATGGTTAAACGATTGTGCACTGCTCTGTTAAACTGTCAAGACTCAAGCTCTAGTTTATCTTAAAGCTTAAGTTTTACCTTTAACGACAGGGCAACTTTTCTGCTCTTTTATTTTCACCATCACCTAATCTCTCATTTTTAAAAACATACCATTAATTTTGTAAAATGTCAGAAACTGTTAAAAATGAACATCACAACTCCATAACTCCAGTCCACGATATATTCAATTTACAATGATTTAAAACAGCACGTTTGGCTTTTTTGCTCGGTAAGTTTCTTAAATCATGAACAATTAATCAGTAAATCATTTTGACTCTAAATGAAATAAGTGCTTCTTTTAATACATAATGAATTAATTTAATATATAAGCAGTTAACATAAATAATAACCCCATGTACTTTGACCATAACACTAAAGAAACCAGAGCTTGCTCTTCAATAGCCTGGTTGTAACAATAAAGGCCTATCAAAAATGGATCAAATAAAACATGAAAAGAGACACACACACATACAGGTTTTTTTTTTTTTTTGTTGTTATGTTGCGTCTTTACAATGAGCCCCAGGGGAGACGATGATGTGTGACAGCTGCTGCCTGTTCATATTGATTAAATGACAGCCAGGATCACTTACCGATTTACCAACTGACGGAGCTCAAAATGTGCGACGCAGCCCTGAGGGAGGTTTGAGGCCCGTTAGCCCGGACAGTTGATGTTCACAGCCGCTGCTTTAATGTGAACATCATCTCTCTCTCCCACTGTGACCCCACAGGACGCACATTATATTACGCTGCTCGTTTTTGATTGTCAGGACAATCAATACAATAACTTGTGTACAAAAGCCAACTGCAGATTAAGTCATCATGATACACAGCCTAGTACTAATAAAATGTTAGGTCTAAAAAATTGATTTAAGTGAGTACTGGTTCTCATGTTTGTGTACCAAACAAATAAGAAGTTAAATACTATTATTTCTGGCCACAATTTCTGTAGTTTACTCCTGAAGTCAGTTCTACTCAATTTTAGCAATTATCTTTGTAAAATTGTATCATATTGCAACAACCAAATTAGACTTGGGTTGTTAAAGCAGCCTTTTCTTTAAAAATATATTAAAATAGAAGCAGTAAACTTCGTCAAAAAACAATTTTACAACCTACACAGAGTCTGTGGGTGGCTACCAGTAGAACAACAGTGGAGAATATGACCGAGCAAAGCGCAGCAGAAAAAAATACATCAGAATTCAGAATAGCGCAAAATTATACAAAAAAATATTATTGTATTATATTGTATTATATATTTTATATATATAAAAGTATTATATAAAAGAATAGAATAAAACAAAACAGGATGAAATGTGACAATATGTGGCAGAACAGGATGGAACGGACAAATGCATTAGGACATTAAAAAAAAACATCAAAATATAAGAAGACAGGAAAGGTTAGTACAGCATATAAAATGGAGTGAATATAGCAGCGAAAATATGCAAGAACAAGAGCTGAACAATGATTCCTTCTCACATAAAGGATTTTATTCAGCAAGATTCAACACAGAAAATTGTGTTGAAAATGTCTTCATAAGAACATGCTGTTAAGGACTGTGAAGCTCCACATATTAAACTGCACATGCCAACTTTTTTGAATTATTTGAACTGAGGTGTCGAGAAGGTACATTTCAAAAAGGAAATTGGGAAATTTGATTTAGAGGTTTTTAGCTCACCATCGCAGCCTGTTGGGTCTCAGTTTCTTGTTAATGGAGGTGAATATTTATAAAAGATTCTACTAACATCCTTCATTTTAAAAGCACAGTTTTAATACTGTTCAAAGTGAGATGGTTTATACATTGTCAATGCACAAATACAGAATGGGGACAGGCTCTACAGATCAGGACAGGAGGAGAGAGAAGTGGACTTGAATCAACAGGAAAGGACATGGCAGGAAGTGGACAAGCTGGACAAGTCAGGACATGACCTCTACAGTATAGGACATGACAGTACATAACTGGACATAACAGAATAAGACACTACAGGACAGGAGAGCGACAGCTGGACAAAGAAGGACAGGACAAAACAAGCATGGACTGGTCTGGACGGGAAAGGAAAGGACAAGACATGACAGGACAGTATGGTAGGAGGAGGACAGGACAAGATAAAGCTTGACTTAAAAGAACAAGCAGGATAAGACAGTATATTATATAACAGACCAAGACAGGACGTAGAAGATATTAGGGCATGGGAGGACTGGTTATGATAGGAAAGGGCAGACGAGGACAGGACTACAAAGGACTGGACTGAGCAGGACAGGAGAGGAACAAGCAGGATGAGACGGGACATTTCAGAGAAGGACAGGACATGAGAAGAAAGATAAAGAAAGGACAGGGCTGGACATGATGGAGAAAAGGCAGGACAGGACAGGACATATCAGGGCAAGCTGTTATAGATAATACGGAACAGGACACTGCAAGAGAGGACAAAATCGCATTATAGGACAGGAGATGAAGGACGGGACATGAAAGGATTGAATAAGTCAGTGCAGAAAAGGACAGGACATGCTGCATTATGTGCCTATACTTGTGGTGAGTCAACAGCACTGGCAGTACCGGGGACAGGCGGGACATTTGGCAACACTAACTGCTCCCAACTGTCCCAGTACTGAGAGTTTTGGCTCGTCCTGTGGACATAGAGAGTGTGTGGCCTTGGGAACGAGCCAGGTGAGGCTGTTGAGCACCGATTAAAGCAGAGATGGATCAATCACTTCAGTCTTCGGGGCCGGTGAGTGACAGCTAGCCTCGGGACACAAACACGGAAACTATTGATTCCAAGTCGCCTTCTATCAGATCTCACTGAATTGCTCTTCTCAAATCAACACTGTCAAACATTCACAATTGCATATACACATACAATGATGAGAGACCTTGTTTCTTTTACTTTGTCTGTCTCTCTTTCTGTCACTGTCTCTATCTAACATGCACTCACTTAGTCTAGTTGACAGGACTCTTGCTGTGTGTGAATCTCTGTTAGCGAGAATGACCCTCTGGCCATGTTTTCTAACAGGGCTACAGGATATCTAGCAGCAAGGAGGGAGGTTTCTATGGCACTTAAAGGAAGCTGTTAACCATAAAATGTCATATACTAAGTACTTTACAACTCGTGAAGAGGTGCAGCCTGAAAAACTATTTGGTTAATATTAAAAAATACTGTTAAATACTGTGGATATAAATGATCTAACAAACATCATTTCTATAAATGGCAAAATTGAAATGTGCATTCAAGGCAAACCAATCTTATTAATCTGATCTGAGTAAACTTCTCCTACAAAATCCAATGTCAAAGCTTTCTTTCAGTGATATTTGCAGTGTTCCTCAACTCTGACGTGTTATTATCCAGAGTCCTCCAGATAATAACAGTGCATGGGGTTTGTGTTTATATAAATATTTCATCTTTGTTTCTGGGAAAATGTTTTATCAGTCAGTTTGGTATGGAAGATAGCACTTAATACTACAATACCCATTAGATTTGGATGTGGTTGCTTTGAAGAAGAAGCCAGTCAGAGCTGTAGCAAATTCAAAAGAAATTGTCATTACAATTAGGAACAAAAACTGTGGCATAAAATTCTCCAAATTCATCGAAAAATGACCCTGGTCTCTCAAGGAAAAAGAGAGTTCATGGTGGAACGAAAGACCTTGAGTGGACGTAGCAATCGTAACTCTTGTCAAGCAGGAGCAAAATTAGGAAACAGTGTGATGTTAAACTGTAAGCGTACTTTGTAGTTTCAGTTCACCATTAGCAAAGCATGCAATAGAACTTTAAAGTCTGTGACTGGAAGTTTCCCACTGAAATGCTCTTAGGGTAGTAATAGTCACAGCTGACCCCTCTCCTCAAGTTTTTATGTGCACAGGGTGAGACCTTTATCAGATATTTCCTAACACAGCTGCTCATCTTTACTAGTGATTATACAACCAGAACAGTTTTATGCCCATCCAAGTTTTGGATGTGCTCCAACTGCCTGTCACTTACACATTGTCTATGGAGAAATTGAACAGGGCTTTTACTTCAGGGCCCAAAATAACTTTTTTACCCACTTTGCAACTCTATTGTAAGGTAACAGCAGGAAGGACACAATGTGCATTGAATAAAAGTTTAATATATACTTTAAGAAGACAGGAAAAATGAAAATACATATCATCTACAAACAAACAAATGAACATAAAAAGCCTCAGTGTGGCCGCGGATGATGGGAGGGGAAGTCTGTATTGGGAGCAGTGGCCTAATAAGGCTAAATACCAGACTGTGAATAATCTCCCAGTAAACTGTCTACTCATGAAAAACACAGAGATGCAACAGCAGCAACTCTCGCTTTCTGCCTGGCTGCCCTCCCTCTGCCCCCCCCCACCCCACCTCTCTCTCTCTCCACCGGTCTCTCTCTCTCTCCCTCTCTCTCTCTCGCTCTCTCTCTCTCTCTGTCTCTGTCCACACCGTTCTCTGTCCCTCTCTTCTTTACTTTCTCGCTCCTGTTCTCCTCCTCCTCCTCCTCCTCCTCCTCCTTGCTCCTCGTCTCGTCTCAGTAAGTAGGATAAGGCTTGGAGAGCTCTGTCGTCGTGGTAACTGCCAGAAGTATTCAGTTTGAAGTTTGAGGAGGTCAGTTTGCGGGTCAGAGTAAGTCCCCCACCCCATCCCCCACCCACAAACACACATATACACACACGCACGCACACACACACACACCACACACACAAACACAGGGCCTAAGCAGAGAGTAGGGGTGTTGAGGGGACCCCCATATGGGCCTGGGCCCTTATACATGAGGGGATGAGGCGGGGGAATAGATGTTTTTGGAGGGGCAAAGGGCCACTGCAAAGCCCTGCATCTAAAACAGTTGTGGTACCAGAACTTTTTCAATTTCTGGGATTGAAATTAAGCTGATTATGAGCGATATCTGACTCGGATTTACTCTTTGTTATAATTGGATTTTTTGCAGTTCAGTTACTCTGGCGTTCATTTCCATCCCTTTAGTATGATGATCAGCAAACTTAAACCTCAGTGACTGCTGCTTTTATGCTCATATTCATGCTGCTTAAAAGTATCCAGTCCATCTTTGGAACATGAAAGAAAACTGTGCTTCCTAAAGAAAGGGAAAGTAAAGTAAATGAGTCAATACCACAATTTTAAATAATATATTTCAAGTTAAAGTCAAATTTACTTTCATGGAAGTTTCTTTACTTTTCAGTAGATTTTAATTTTCTAAAAGGCAACAAGTATTGAAAGTTTTACTGATGAAAAACTACAGTAGTGTTAACAAAATTACCATGATAAAAATGCTCATTTTGCACAATGACTCATTTGGTGATGTTAATTACCTTTACATGAATATGTTAGGCAAAATTTTAGCATTGTAGCTCATCAAAGTAAAGCTAATTTAAACTACTTCATATACTTTTGTTTTATCAAAATTTAGTAACTGCGTAGAAGCTATCAAATAGATGCTTTGTAGTAAAATGTATTATATTATTAATGTAACATAAAGTAAAAATATATGTGCACAAGTAAATGCTCAAGTTGGAGAATGAACCTAAATCCGTTTTGGCAGTGAGCTGACACTTCAATCCATCCAAAGCGAGTACAGTTATGTTTTCCGGAAGTAAATGACACAGAAGCTGGTACAGGACCAGCACCCCAAAAAACAAAAACATTAATTCTGGCCCAGCCAAGGCCCAACGGTCACCAAACCTTTTGTGTTGTTGTCAATGAAACTTTGTTGTTGCCTTGACTGTGGGCCAAACACTCCCCGTGCACATAAACAGCTCTGGCTGTGTGTAGACTCGACTCACACGGACACCTTGAACAACACTCCCCGGCTTTGGGAATGTAGTTTCAGCTCATCAGTCCCAGACAACTGCTGCTCCACCACGAGCAAACACATGAAGTCCTCCACTGCCACCACACTGCCACTGCAGGTGCAGCCCCCTCAGTCCCACATGTTGTAAAACACAACTAAGTAGGCAGGTTGTAAAAACTGAGCTTAAGTCTATGAAACAACAAGCTACTGGAACCTTCTTCTGTACTACAAAAATAGCAATGTTAGAAAGATTTCTAGCATTTTCTGTGGGTTTTTGTGGGAAACTGATCATAAATTAAGTTTCTGTTCTTCTTGCACCACTGCCAAATATGAATTATTTGTTTTTAAAGGCCAGTATGGCAGCATCAGTGCTATTTAAGCTCCGAGGCAACAGGAAAAGGAAATCAGGTTATCTGAACATGAAAACAGAGTTTCCAATATTTAGTACAAACTTTCTTTTTTTTCTCAACTTCCTCTCTCTCATAGTTTCTCTCTCTCTCTCTCTTTTCCTTTCTCTCTCTATTCCTCCGTCTCTATCCTGGGTGGTTTCTGATGTAAATGTTTTCAGTCAGTTGGTGGCTGAGTCTCAGCAGGTGGTCCACCAAATCCACCGTAACCCCCGGCAACCCCTGTCCAGCCAATCCAAACGCTGCCCTGCCCGCCACTCTGCTTAGTTAGCCCTGACAGGACCCTCTCTATGTGTGTGTGTGTGTGTGTGTGTGTGTGTGTGTGTGTATGTGTGTGAGAGAGAGAGTAAAGCATTTGAGAAGCAGTACTCAGCGGATAGGGTGTGTTCTTGGAGTGGTCATTAAAAGTTTATTAAAAAGTTTTCAACCGTTGGAAAAATGGGTTGGAGTATCAGTGAGCATGGATGCAATTGTGTATATTGTGTGTGTGTGTGTGTGTGTGTGTGTGTGTGTGTGTGTGTGCTCACTACTATAGCTACTTCCTCACCTCAGAAACATTAGCAGTTTCTCTTCTGTATGTTTTTTGTATTACTGTTGTTGTTGTTGTTTTTTAGTTGATAAATTCAAATTTTTCAGGCTCATTCTCTGCAGGTTGTTTAGAAGCATTCTGGGAAATGTAGTAAGTCACTCCCTGAGGTGGTAGATGATGTGCATTGAGCGAAAACAGGAGTACCATAGAAGTAATTTTCACAATTTTCATTTTATTACAGGCACCTTGAATAACTATATGATAACTGTAATTACAGTTAACTAATAATGATGATAAATCTTTAATCAGGATGATGTATATGTAGACCATTTTGAATCACTGTATTTTTCTTTATAATACATTACAAAAAATGAAAATTGTAATAAGTTGGTAATGCTAGCCTTCCTAAAAATGACATGAAACATCAGCAAGACAGTTTCTAAAATAACTAATTATACATTAGATTTTTAGGAAATAGTTTTTGGCTTGATTAGTCTTCTCTGAGACAACTAATGAACTGTTTTGTTACTGTAATTACCTTTTGAGTTTTGAATGAACTGAACTTCAGTTTGACTCGAATGCACTGAAAACAGACCCTGTCTCTTCAAAAACTTCAAACATCATGATCTTATTTGTTCATCTGACACGCAGCATTATATATAATGATCAAATTTTTTCTTACCCGTTAATAAAGACCTTGAATCAATAGTCATTACTAACAGACTTTAAAAACACTTTGCTAAACACAATTTTCTTAAAATAAGAGAGTGAAATTATTGGGAGACACTAAACAGCTACTTGGAGGTAATTTGAGTCAAGTTGATTAATGACACTTGTGTTTACCATCATTCATTCAACTAAACTTGTGTCTTTTTGAGCCTATGAGTGATTTACAGCAAAGTGTCAACTGAACCCCCAAAAGTACAGCAGACAGTTGAGTGTTAAAAGACAGTGATTGGTCTGTTTATGTTTTGTGGTGCAAAAATTCAGGAGCCACTTGAGCATGTCAAAGTTGTTGACTTAAAATGATAATATTGGGGAAATATAACTTATTTTTGTGTAGATACAATAATTGCAGAGCCCTGTACGGACAGTCATATACAACACAACAAATGCACCATAAGTATCTGTTCATATGAAGTACTCACATCTAATTAAAAATGAGTCAGCTTTCAGTTTGCTGCTCTACTTCTACCACCAATCGCTTGTTCAAATCCTCACAGAGCTCAATGTTCACATCCTCTCCATTTTTTCCACCCTTTTCTGTCTACATCTGCTGCCTCTCTCGTTTTTCCCTCCCTTTCCCTCCTTGTGTGAGTGGTACGGTAACGATAATGGCGATCACCTGAAGACATTTTTATAAAATGTTTGTGTGCGTGTGAGTGTGAGAGTGAGAGAGGGAGAGAGACGCAGTGGATGGATGGTGTAAATGTCTGAGCTATCATCAGCTTTGATTGGCTTTGAGTGGCTCTGAGTGCTGGGTCCATCCCATCAGCTTTCCCAGGTCCTTAGGAGCAGGGGGTTGTGTGTGTTTCTGTGTGTGTATGTATGTGTGTTGCCCATGTCTTTTGTGTGTGTCTGCGATTTCTATGCGCAGATATGTGCCTGTATGACCATATAGGTCCCTGTATGCCCTACAAACTACAAAACCATACCAGGGCATCAGGGAGGCTGAGTGGTTTTAGAGACTGCAATCCAGACAGAGGATGCAGGTTGAAACTATTTCAGCAAGCAACTGCCCTACTAAAGTGCCCCTGAGCAAGACATTAAATCCCTATTCCCAGATAGGAAAAAGACAGTGTCCACACAGGTTTCACTGAGATATCATAACTCCAATCCACCATATAATACTATATTTGTACAACAAACTATAGACAGTGTGTTTGTTCCTTTCAAAGAAAAGACTATGTCTAACGTAACAACCTGCAGCTGCTTCATACTGTGAGTAAAACATGAGACATGCTATTAAGTGTCCTCATTTACCTCCTCTGAAAACTTTTTCTTTATAAGCACTGTTGCTGGTTGACTGAAAGTGCATTAGTTCTTCAGTGAAAAAGGTTGACTAAGTCCTTGCTTCTCAATAAACAATCCAGTGATGAGAGAAAAATCACTACCCAGGAAGTGTCGTCAACCCGATTACCCGACTCCTCCCGCCCTTCTCTGAACTCCATACATACCAAAGACAGCACTGGAGGGAAGAGAAAGGCTCCTAGTTAATGTTTAACCAGGCTGTGTAAAGACAGAGTCAGATAACTGAGCTTATTAGCAAATAGACGTATGTGTGTGGGACAACACGTATGGAAATACTGCAGCTCTGAAGAGGCAGTGAAATACTCCTTATGTACAAAAAAAAAAGTAAATATAATATGATTTAATACCATGAGCTGTTTAGCGTATTACATGTAGATGTGACCATGGGAATTCTGATGTAATAAATGTACTTTTGAAGTATCAGTTACACTACATCTAATAAGGTCAAAATTAAAAACAAAATGTGTATACATACAGACTTAAAGGAGAAACCTGATAAATGAGTGGAGAAGCACCATGACAATGCCTCCACAATGTCAAAGAGCATTAAAACTGTTCTGGTGGCATGTGTTGGTTTTTCCTCCTTCCTTTTTATCACCGGTCTGTATATATGAACATATAGATATATAGAGTGATTGATTGAGTTTCTAGTTGTTGATGTTGATAAGAGAAGGCGTAACTGGGTCATAAAACTTTATCAACAGGTGGAAGACAATGTCAAATGTGTATTTGAAAATGTACATTCATCAAATGAAGTTTCTGCAGGAGACCAAATATATGATCACACTTGTGTGTTCAAACATGGATGTCTGCATGTGTGTTAAAAAGAGAAAGCACTTTTTTTTGGCCATGTTGGCATAACTTGTACTGAGTGTGTGTGTATGTGTGTGTGTTAGGTTGTGTGCGTGTGTGTTGGTGTTTTGTATAGAAAGTGCTGTGTGCAGTAGAACGGGGGATTTGGTGACATCTGCACAGTGATGTCAGCACACAGAGACAAACAAAGCCAGAATCCAAACCCTCTCCCAACTACCCACAATCCCCCTGGACACTGTGGGGGGCCCTGCCTGCGGGCCCTCTGCTATTAACACACACACACATCCACGGTAACACAAGCTCTCTCTCTCACATGCACACACACACACAGAAATTAACACATATGCACTTCTACTGTACATGTATACATGTGCCCAAAAACAACTGTGAATTACACTGAAGTAAACCCGACTGTAAAACATAGTTTGAAACTTAACTTTAAACCAACCAACTGTAAAGGACAATTACAGGAAAGTAAACCATTTAATATTTTCCAAAACCAAGTTATCACCACTTTTTTAGAAAAGCAAAACAGACACAAACTAAATAAGTCATCACACTCTTTATTTGTCTTACAAACCAACAAACTGCTTTGTTGGACACTGTGCTATGTCACTGTATTAATCCTGTAACAGCAGCGGTGAGCAGTCAAATCAGAAACACACCCTGTTTGCTTTGGCCTGGCCCTCTGCCACACTGCACCAGCTCCTCAGCTGCATGCCTTGCAAAATGGGGATGACATTACTGTTATTGTATTCGCGGCGGAGTTCATATGAATACAGTGACTGTACCGAGCAGACATTAATTTATCAGATATGATAATGTGTTTAGATTACATATCATAGGCCGTTGTTATCTTTTAGGAGGTCAGAGGTTTCAGTCAAAACTGATGACAGAAAACTCTCAGATGCTGAAAACAACAGTCAACATATTGGCAAATAATCGTAACACTGTTTTCTATAGGTTTTCATTATCACTCTCTTTACTTTCATCACGCCAGGTTGAGGTAGGTGTAAGTGTACCTCATGTTCCAGTCATAATATTACTTTTTGCTGTACAAGGGGATGCAACTTAACCCTCACTGACTGCCACTACTACTAATATATCCATTTGTTTTTTGTACATATGCCTTTTTTAAAATATTATGGTAGCCAGTAGCTGTATAATAAACAAGCTAAGGCTCCTCCATCACTCAATTCACATCCAGTGCCAGGTGTAATTTTGTGTCCTTTCCTGTCTAAAATCAAAATAATAATGTGCTTTTTCTAAACACAATCAGTTTCTTCCCCCAAACTTAACTTATACACTTTTAATGCCCAAAACATATTCAATATGTGTGCATGCTATGGCTATTGACTGTTAACATGCAAAAATACCATCATATAATGTAATCAAAGCTTGCAGTCAATATCAAGATTCTGTTTGGTGAGTTGGTTGAGCAATAAACATGATCCAGTTTCACCATCAGGTATTTATCAAGCCAAAGTCCTGATTGCTATGAAATGATTCTTGCAATAGAACAAATAATTAAGAATTGCTAGTATAGTTAAATGATAGAGAAGGAAGAGGCTGTAAGTCCTGGTTGGAAAAGTTCCAACTGCATATCACTTTTGTTGTGACAGTCACACCACCAAAAACATAGTAGTGTTCATGTAGTGGCTTTTGAACAAAAATCAGTAGAATCTGTTTACTTTTTCATCCAAACTCAGGATTAGTTCATCTGTAAATGTTCAGATGCATAGAGTTAGTTTCTCAAGAGAAGAATAATACGACAAATTATAGTAGATGACCTACAATAAAACTCTGAGAAAATGGAAGCCTTGGTTCTAATGTGTGTATGCATTGTCTTGTTGTAGATTAAATCAGTGTCTTGTCACAATAGAGTTGGATCACCACATCAGTTGGATGGTGACCATCTGAAAGAAGGCGTTTAATGCAGCTATCTCCTTGTTTCCACTGTTACACAACAATTAGCAATCAAGGTTGTTTTCTCGTTTTCAAATGCCCTTCTGTCCAAAACAGTAAGAGCCAGACGAGGGCTGGTGTGTGTGTGTGTGTGTGTGTGTTTGTTTGTGTTGCTTTTTTTGGGCAGTGAGATCGGGGTAACTGGGCATACTGTACCCAAACAGGTCCTCATTGTGCTGGGGAAGGAAGAGTTGGGTCGTACTGCGCCCTATTCAGCCAAGTTTGGAATGAGGGGGGGAACTATGTGTGTTTGTTTGTATGCATGCTTTTGTATGTATGTATGTATGTACTGGTGCTCAGTAGTTCACAATAACTACTGGGAGGTTTAGATGCACATCCACTATATGTGTTTAGGGGATGGATTTTATCTGAACACCTCATCCCTCTTCCAGATCCCTTCTCTGGGTGTGTGTGTTGGAAGGGGGGCAACAATAGCTTCCTTTGACCCCTATAGTGAGGGAGCTCTTCATATTCAGATGGCTCTGCTAGTAGTTTTGCTGGCATACATTGTTTTAGAAATAAACTCACATCAGTTAAAACACAACACCACGAGTCGGCTTTAACTTCTGCAACTAAATTTCTGTGGACATGCGCATCAGAAGGAAGAAAACATAGTTACTAGGCCTGAACTCAAGCTACCTGTTGCCTGGTAACAAACCTGCATCTGGCAGCATTGGGAACTGTTGTGGAAAGAACAAGCACCACTGTGAACTATGACCTTTAAGTCTCAGCAGCTTTTCACCATGTCGTAGTGTCTTATTAATTCGCTTCCTATAAATTCAACCACCCAGTTCTACTAAAAAATACCGAATGAATAACGTAGGTTATTTTTGTTTCCAGTAAAATGCCACCATCAAAAGAAGGCTGAGCTCATGAAAGCCAGTCTTTCAGTTAAGCTTGGCCATCACTGCCGCTTCACCAGATCTTCATCTAAATACTGCAAACAACTGTGAAAAATTTTAAGGCAATATTTGTGTAGGATTAGGTTTCCTTTGTAAAACCTGTTACAACACTTCATAGAATCAGCTGCCAGGATCACTGTAAAAAACTGCCTGTTTAAAAATGTCACTGAAGTTAATTTTTATTTTTTTGTCTTATTTTCTCAGTGACGAACAGAAGAGTGAAGATGCAAACCAAGACCAGGACACTGCATGAACCGATGGCAAATGGGGACCGGTAGGTTTGGGGGAATACACTCACACTCACACACACTCACACACACACACACAGTGAGTCCCATAGAGAGACACAGCAATGCCCTGAGGGTGCCAGTCATGCCCAGGCTTCCGCTGCGCTCCCAACCAGCGGCACAGAGTGTATGAAGTCAGCCGTCTGGAAGAGAGCCAAGCATTGTTCCTCCAAGCAGCTTGATGGTAATTACTAGAAAGAAAGAGAGAGGGGAGAGAGAGAGAGGGGCTCTGCCACCCACTACTTCGTTGCTTCTGCTTCCTCTCCCGGTGCATGTATCATATAGAAACTGATTTATATGGTAAAAAGAGCTGAGTCAGACAGAGGATGGAGTCGCTGTACGTATTATAATCAGTGGTGCAGTGGTTGATCAAATGCATTGAAACTGTGGGCTCCAAACAAAGAACAAATATTTTTTAAAAAATCACATGGAATATTGTGCAAGAGAATAAAAGCTTCCATGCTCTAATCAAATAGAGTTTAGATTGCAAACAACAAAGCTTGAATTTAGGAGACAAGATATTGTTTTCATTTTAAATCTTAATGTTGAGTATTTTTAATGCAATCGTGTTATTTCACCAGAGAAAGCAGCAGTTTTGCCAACATTTGATTTAACCCAGCGTCTTTGTTAGAAGTTTTTTCTACCTAGAAGTATATGAAGTTCACATTTGATAACAGGTAAGAAAGGTCCCTACTTTTGTTTTGTTTAGTTTTTTAAGGGATTTTTAATTAGTTGAAGGTTACAGGTGTTATGTAAATGACATTAGAAAAATAAATGGTCAGTTGCTGATATTAACATGTTTTATTTTGTTCATTTTCAGTGTGAATTGAATATATTTTAATGAGTCCTGTCCTCAGCTACAGTACATTTTACAATGAACATACCCACACCAACTGAACTTGTGGGATTTAATCGTCGTCGCCTCATCTCTGCATACATACCTCAGTGTGTTTTGTAATGCCTAGCATGTGTGTTGTGTACATTTATCTGATCACAAAAAGAGAGCGATAGACATGTGAGGACATATGATGCTGGAAGGCGATAGAAGAGGAGAGAGGGTGATAGGTGGAGAGAGCTTTGCAACTGCCTAGGCCTGAGGAATGTGTCAGCTTGCTGTCAGATATGTGCTGCTTTGTCATGAGAGCGCAGAGCACTGGAAATGCGTAAAGTTGCCTTTTTCACACCTTTGACTTCTCCCGCCCTCCTTCCTCCACCTCCCCTCTCCTCTTCCCCCCTCTTCCATACACACACACACACACACAGTGGCAGCAGTAGCCAGGCCAGTGCTAGTGCAGCTGTGACCAGAACAATAGCATTCCTCAGGTTTTAAACGCCTGGCACTTAGATTCCTAACAGTCAAATTCCTGGCGGGGAGAAGCTGGGGGTTGCTATAGGACGCTGAGAGCTGTAAGACGCCGTGTCACGGCGACTTACAGCTGTAAAGCGCTGTGATTTGTGTTTTTTTTTTATGAGAGGGATGTATTGTTCATTGGGAAGCTCTGTTCCACCACGGTTTCTCAGATGTGACATTTTCAACACTCCGGCTTAGCAGTTTAGGTCAAGAGGCCCGCTGCTTTTGTCGGGCATCATGTGTCGATGGAGGCACCAAGTTAAGTCAACATGTGTGTCTCGTAATTTGTTTTTTGGCACATGTGGTGCCGAAACAAGTACAGATGTGTTGGAAAGTGACGTTAGTTTTAAGAGTGTGTTAAATTAGGGTGTTAAGAAAAGAAACAAACAAGGATATGTGGTATGAGTATGACAGTCCACTTTTATGTATTCTTCTAATAAATGATACACAAAAATACAAACAAAATATTTTCTACAGTTTTGCATTTGATTTCTCAAGAAACAAACTTACAGAACATTAAATTATCTCTTATTCTCTAATTTTATTTGTTTGTTTAAGAAGCAGAAGAGATTTCATATCCTTATCTAAAAGGTTTATTTTTTAGAAAGTCATCAGTCCTTTATTTGTTCTCCTTTTGTTCATTTAAACTTTCAAAGCAGTATTTGTGCTACTGGTGGTCTCACTGATTATTAATATTTCCACCAGAATGCCTTTATTTTGAAATCTCGTCAGGGTGATTTAAGAAAGCCCAAATACTGTGCACTTCACATCATGTGTGCCTCCTCTGGTGGCTTTCAGTTCACACAGCACCGAGCTGCCCAACTATCAGCCCATCTGAAATAACCCCAAAATAACGGCCTCCTTCTATTAACCACGCCCTGTTTCACACTTAAATATAAACACCCACTTAGAAAACCACAGCCACGATGAAGGAGACTCATTTAGAGCCAATCTAAAATTAATGAGGGCATCTGGAGAGAGAGGGAGAGAGGAGAGGGGAATATATTTTGCAGATACCGGAGTGTTTTCAAGCTACTGTATTTAAACATTGAAAATCCCTATTAATTTTAAAGTTAACGCACTACTGTAATACTCTGAATGGTAGTGCGCTTTTAATGTTAGTTCGCATATTACAGCTTACATTTTCAGACTGACTCTTGGCCTCTGTCAAACCTCCTTTATAGTTGTCAAATGCCAGAATTTATCAGACCTGCCTGTCATGCAGAATTATAATTTTCTGGACATTTTTAACACAATGGCTGTGTGACTATGTTGGTGCATGTGTGCTGGATTCCCAACTCCCTTAGATCCTAATGCTGTCAAATTTTATCATTAATAAAGTTAAAAATCAATGACCAATAGAGACAGCTACAGTAAAGAAATAGAATCTCCTCATGATGCATTTTACTATGAAACCCAAACAATTAGTCTTGGTAACCGTGCAGCCAGCACACATATAAATAGGGTATGCACATGACAAAGTCTCCTGGGAATTGAAAGGACTACAGGTCAGGTATAACCATCTGGGGCTTGGATTTTTCTCACTTTAAAAAGCTCATTTTTACTGACATGCCGTCTCAGAACGCCCTTTGGCTCCCCAGCAGCCGAGTGGTTCCAGCAGATGCCAGCCACAGCTCCCACAGTGACTGTTTGGTTTGCAGGTTTAATTCCCAAATGGGTTTGGGGTCCAGAGGATTAGGCTGTGCCCCAAAGGGCCAGCGGGTTGTCAGTGCCCACATTAACGTTGTTCTGTTTCACACCCTGAGCCGACAGCACAGCGAGGCAGAGGGGGAAAGAGAAATGCTGATCTGGCCAGTGGGAGGCAGACGATGGAGAGAAACCCATGTTTAATTGTTGTATTGTTCATAATAATTAAATAAGCTTTTGAAAATATGTTTTTCTTTACCTAACAAATAAAAAGAGTCCTTCAAATTCAGTGGGTTATTAGCACTGTATATATGGTTAAATGACTATTGACAGTGTTGTATCTTGTTTCTTGGTGTCGTGACTTAATGCAAAAAACCAAATTTTGATTGTATCTTGCCTCCATAATTTAAAGTCTTTCATGTTGAAAATGGTTTGTAATAAAAGGAGAATGGTCACAAATGTAATATTCTCTCTAACAAAAGTCTAGCCACTGAGATTCAAATAGTTTCTTCTAGAGAAGGAAACTTTTAGTGTAGTATGTGTTCCGAAAGTTGTGACAATTACTGGTTTTGATTTGGTTTTTCATCTATGGTGATGTTAAAAAGTAGATTTACATAAATACAAGGTGGAAGTTATGTACATTTCTTTTGACTGAGGCATGTTCTTTTCTTCCGATGACTTTTCGTTTCCTCTCTCCTGTTTGTAAAAGCAACACACTGATGGATGCTGCTACCCAACATTTTCTCTAGCCTTTAACCCTAAAACCAGCCGAGAGATAACACAACCGACTTTTCCCTGCTGATTCAAATAAACTTGCATTGTGTCTGTGCACAAACAACTTCCTGCATACAGACAAGCAGCTTGTTAACGGGGCGGCCAAACAAAAACCTAAACCTTTTCCTAGCTTTTTGACCTCCAACCCTGTCCTACTCCCCACCCACACCTCTCCACATACACAGCATGGTGCAGCTAGGGGGGAGGTAGTGATGAGGAGATCGCGTTAGGCTGTGGTGTGTGTGTGTGTGTGTAGTGTGTAGGCAGAGGAGGTGATGTTAGATTTTAGAATGGGGACTCAGTCCTGTTCTGAAGGAGTGGAGGAATAAAGTGGAGGAGGTGGAGGGAGGAGGGGAGATGAGGAGACCTGCTGAGAGGGCAGCCTATACACCTCCTCCTCCTACACCTCTCTTCCCTCCTCCTCCTCCTCCCTCCCCCTCTGTCTCCAGCCGTGGGGGTAAAGTACATTACATGCTTGCTAATCAAACCTCCATTACAAGTTTGGATGGAATGAAGCAAGAGTCTCAAGTCCTCTTCTTCTTTCCTCTTTCTACTCACTTCAGTGTGTCTCCTTCACCTTTCCTCTGCTCCTCCATCTTCCCCAAACGTCTCTAACTTTTAACAGTGTGTGTAATACACTGGAATTATGAAATACACATGTTAAGAATCATTTTATGACACCACTCTGATCCAACAAGTATAAAACACTGAAATCAAACATGATTTGACAACATGGATTAGTCATTAAGAAGTTGCCTACATGGTTGCTATGATGTCACTTTGTTAACTTTCCAGCAATTTTAAATTATCAAAGTATAAGTTTGAAATAACTTGCAGCTGTACAAAATTGTACACTGTATTTCAGAGGATGTCATAAATATATACTGGCTGGGCATATCACAACCAAAATGTGTTAGAATTCACTCTTCAGAGTCTGAATTCGCTAGGAACACTTAATTTTATTTTAGTTTTAAATGGCAACATCTGATGTTACTCAAAATGAACATGTCAAACATTTTAACACAACTTTTAAATGTTTAGAACTCCAGTACGGCTACAAAAGTTTCCTAAGAGCCCCAATTACGGTCTGACACCAAAATGTGTTGGCCTTATTGGTGGTGCTCGTGGCACCATAGAAAAGGCAACAGCACATTAAAATCCACAGAGTTTGTCCTCTTTGGCACCAAAGAGAAAAAAATTTTACGACAACCTATCAATTAGAATATGAGATATCTTGTGTGTTGCAAGATATTTTGACATTTGAGGATGGTACAAAAGGAGAGCTGGAAATTGAGTGAGTCTATCCTCTGGGAGCACATACTGCTCTCAATAAACCATGGCTGGAAACAAAGATAAAAGTTTGGTGATGGTGTCACTAAGGAAAGATCGATAGTAATGGTCAAATCATAAAGACTCATCCTCCTGGGATTGTGAATAACTATACTAAATGGCAAACATTTCATATGCCAGTCTGGCTTGTCATATTTAGCACCAGGAACCAGAGTATAAGACCATATATCATCTAGGTTAAGGAACATGGAGTGATGGCCTTTGATTCTACTCTGTCTAGTTTCAGACCGATTTTCACTACAAAACCACTATAAGCTAAAACTAACCAACAGAAGCTCACATAGAATAGTGCACTGCTTTGAATAAGCTGCAGTTTCTTCAGAGCTCTGTGGTCTACAACCATACAGGGGATCAGAGGATGAGGTTCTGCACAATACCAATAGTGACACATACTGGATTCACACAATATCTGGACTTATACAAACTGATACATAGGGACTACAAAAGATATAAGCAGAGACAGTCTTATGAGGTAATTAGCCATGCACTGAACCAAAGCTCAAGTACCATTTATAAGAACACAAGCTTCCTGGCATAAATAGCAGCTTTTGAAATATAATGTCTTGTTTTTGTTAGTTCTGGTAAACACAGATGTTGCATAAGAGCCTAGGACCAACAGATTATCATTTATCTTTACGTAACTAAGTATTTGTTCAGCACAATCAGATTCTTACAAAACATCTGTGAAGTGCTTGAAATAATGTGAAAACACTAGAAATTCCAAGTCTGATTGAAGTAGATGTTCCGTTGGCTTTTCTTTGCTCTATTTTCCCAAAGCACGAAAAATGCCATATTCACAACACTCTCAGGGCTGCAACAGACACTGAATTATTTACTAACCAAAAAAGGAAAAGAAGAGGTTGAACTGTTAGTTTGATGTTTCGATAATAATAATTAGCACTCTCTTCTTCTTGTTGGTAATTGATTTAGTGAACACCTGTATGAGTGTAGATTGTCTAGGATTATGGTCAGGAAGCCTTGAGTCACCACTAATTATCACCATTTCCCTCTCTCTTACTCACACACACAGTTCCCATATTTCCCCCTGCAACAAAATTTAGTGGTATTTTGAGGTCAGAGTAGGCATCAAGCTTTAGTGAGTGAAATCCTTTCTGATCACTGTTGAGGCAGTGATCATTATCTTGGGATACCACTTTCTCTTGGCTCTGTGTTGGATTTCCCAGTGCAGATATCCACATTTAAACCATTTTGTACTTTAAAGCATTGACAACCTTTTTGCTTCAGGAGCCACAGTTTAGCCCAGTTATTGCTGCAGTTTTAGTAATAACACTGTTTTGCCTTCTTGGGAAAGCTTATGCAGGGTGCTTGAAATGAGGCTCTGATAGATGTAAAACTAACCTCAGCATGAGCATTACATTCAACCCTAGTCACAGAGAAGTGGACCAGGTCTTGTATTTGGTGGACACTCAGGAACAAAACCAGGAAGGTTTGAAGAACAGCAACTAAACTGTATTTGGAAAGACAGGCAAATTCAACGTTTAACAGGCAATTTCTCCATTAGCAGATGATAGTGAGCACAATGAGGTATCCGTGAAGTCTGTGTTTGATCAGTAGGCAATGACGGAGTGAAGTACCCACCCCCTGAGCAGCCTAGAAGTTTGATAGAGGTGTAAATTTGGTCTCGTTCTCCTGGTTGAGACACAGGTAAAACTCCTGAGTTCATGGTTCTTCGATCCCTTCCCTTTGGTAGAAATTTCCTGAATTCTACATTTGCTTTGGGGCCTCTAAAGCACCTGAGAACAGAGTGACAGTACTGCAGCTCTTAGCCCTTTCGTTTCATAGGAAATAAGTCAAGTACGTACTTGGTGGGTGTTGGGGCTACGGGCTGTTACATATTGCTGATTGTTGCAGCTCTGCTTTTATGCAGATGATATAGTTCTGTTGAGAAGCACTTGGTGTGTGAAGCATTTGGGATCGTTGAGCATCAGTTGATCCATTCTCCAGCTTCTTACGCAGGTTGCTGATGGGTCTCTGTACTCCCACTTGGACAAACTGAATTTATTGACTTTTCAAGGCGCTACTCCCTTTTGCACCTTTTCTTCGTGTATTGATTTGGTAATTCTTGTGTGAATTGGACATAATTTGCTGCTTGGCACTCTTAATTGAGCCTGGTGATCTGGAGCCAAATTGTTGGAGG